>VZRV01010981.1:994738-1079896 GCA_013398115.1 Falcunculus frontatus | reverse complement strand
GTACATATTCCGCGTGGTTTAAATATGAAAAAAGGCGCCTTTCCGGCGCCGGCTGCCAGCCGGAGCCGGGTGCCGGCAGCCTCCCGGCGGGTCCCTCCTCCCGCCCTCCTTTCTGCCCCAGCGACTCGCTCGTTTTTTGTGCAACACATCCCCGCGGCTGGCGCCGAAATTAACGNGGGGTCGGCGGCGGCTGCGTCCCGCGGGGGGTGCGCGCACTTGACAGCGTCCTGCCCCCGCTGCCCCGGCGGGCTGGCCCCGACACCGCGCTCGGCGGGGCACGGACCAGCCCGCGGGGGCGCTCGGTGCGCCGTGCCTCCCCGCTCCCACCGCGGCTCGGAGTTGCCTCCGCAAATCTTTGGGGAGTTGGGATGTCTTGACGAAGCGACGCGCCTCGCTTCTCGGCTGGGCGATCGGAAAGCGGGGTAGCGGGGGCTCTGACAGTGCGCCTCGGCGCTCGTGCGGGAGAGGGAGCGAAGAGGAGAGGGAGGGAAGCAGACTTGGGTGAAATGAATGACTCGGGACTGCCGGTCGCTGATTTTGGGCAGGAAGTCCGGAGATCTGTTTTGCATATGACAGGCTTTCGCTTTCAAAGTGGCAAAGAGAGTTGATTGTGTTTCCATCTTGAGAGCGGGTACAAGCCGCCGAGGGCTGCACGGACGGGGTCTGACACCAGCTTGAGAGAGGGAGGGAAGGAGGGAGGGCGCAGGTACTTCTGCTGCGGAGGTATTCCGGGGTTCCCGGTCTGGAAATAAGGCTGATTTCTGAGGGGCACCGCGGGAGCCGGTTGTCGTCTTCTGGATCGCGTCCTTTATTTTCCTTGTGGTCTGCAGCGCACGCCGCTAATCCCCGAAGGCATTAGGGAGAGTGGGATTTGGCACCGTATGTGGGGAGTGGAGCTGTCTTAACCTTTTTCAAGCGACTTCCCTGCTAACGGGGGCAGCGCTCTTGCTAGTAAAGCAGGGAAGCAGAGTACCTGGCGGTGACGCTTCGTTTGCACTTTCTGGCTGCGCTGAGTGGGTGTTTTTATACCTTTGAGTTTTGTGAGATGAAATTAGGGCTGCGAGGTTTTTTCTTTTTCTTTTTCTTTTTTTTTTTTTCCGACTCGAGTCTCTCCGGCTGGAGTTGGAAAAACGCTGGAAGGGTTTTTCAGGGATTTCTGCCGCTGTCTCTCTGCCATCCGGAGGGAAAGGAAAGCCTCGAGCCGGGAAGGGGTGCTGACATGTTTATCAGCTCTCCTGCTCCGTCCTGGCAGAAAAACCTTTGCTTTCATTTACTCGCCCTCTCGGGTATAAAAATGCGGGGGGAGAGGGGAGCGCAGTTGCAGGGGGTAAATCAAAGAAGTCCGAGTGTCCTCGTGGGTGGGCGGCGAGGGACTGAACGCGCTCTGAAAACCGCGCGGAAGAGGTAGGGTGGCCCCCCCGTTCGACGGCAGGTTTGACGCTTGTGCAGGCGAGAGCGATTTCTCCCCGTGCCCCTCCCGACCGCCGGGGGCTGCCGGGGCTCCGGCAGCGCACCCCGGGGCCGCACCGCCCGGCTCCGCACCTGGGCACGGAGCAGCCGCGGATGTGTGCGCCGTTCGCGGCTGCTGCCGGTAGCAGGGAACCCCGGGCTCGGTGGCCTCTGGGGACGGCGGATGGGAGGCGGGGAGCTCCCGGGAGCGGCCACGGCCACGGGAGCACGGCTGGCGTCCCCGGCCCCCGCCCCGCCGGCGGACGGGACCTTGCCGCGTCGCCTCGCACTTCGTGGCACCGTGGGGCTCCCAGCAGTCGCGGCGGATCCTGCCGAAGGGCTGCTTGTGCCAAAATGAATCGGGGCCCGATCCCGCTGCTGCTAAAGTCGGGGAGGACAGGATGAGGCCATTTATAATTAGCTCCCTTCTCCTCCCCTCGCCCCTGGGGGGTGTGAGAGGAGGAAACAATAGACATCAAGTGCTGGGTTCGCTTTTCTCTGTGTGCCTTAAGTACTAAGGCTATGTGGAGGAAGCAGAATTGGTACTGGCTGTCTGACACAATCTGCAATTTTGTTGACAACTTGTTTAATAAAACATTTTATAATTTTCACTTATTCTTTAAAGTTGCTGATCGGGAAACAATACACATGTAAATAAATTATGCATGGGATAAATTAGGACAAAAGCAGTAGGACACATAATAGGGGAGGGATGCAATGCACAGTGTCTTATCCTCTTGTGTCCTTCCTGACAATGAACGGGAGCTGAATGACATTTGCATTTCCTCTGTCTGCGTTTTGATTGTATCTCAGAACCCACAAACGCCCCCTACAGAAACCGGCCACACAAAGGTTTTGCTCCGAGATGGGGGACAATATAGGGACTGAGAGATCCCAGCTCAGGTATCAAGCAGCTCCTTGTGTGTGCTTGTGCGTTTAAGAGTGTCCGATATTCAGTTTGTCTCTGGCACTTGGACACACATGTGGCCTTGTTCATGCTAGACTAGTCTCTCTGAATAATGTATTCCAGCACCTGAGCATCTGTGGGAATGCATGTCATAGACTAGGTCAGTACGTGGAGTCCCTTATTAATGATTGGCTTCTCCTTACTCAACTTGCCTCTTTTTCTGTCCAGCGCTCTCTTAGCACTTTCTGATTCTCTTTTGGTGCTTTCATCCCTTTGCTCTTCTCCCCTTCACTTCCTCTGGTGAGCCAATCAACCTGACATGACTGCCTGTTATTTCTGCTGTTTATTAGCTCGTTGTTTACCAACATGGTGCTAAAGACAAAAATATCTGAGATCTAAGTTTAGCAGATATGCAAGGTAAAGGTGGCAGGTGTTTGGACAAGCACATGCTTCTTCATCTGTAGAAATGGCAGTATTCTGACAGCTTTGATGGGACAGCAGTGGATTTGAAGTGCTGAATTTGTTGCTGTTGGTTTTTTTTTCCCTACTAGTTTGTGTACATATCTCCATATATTTTGTTTCCATCTTCTCCTTTGGATATTTTAATATGAAGACATTTGAGTAGTGCACTAGAAGAAACAAATGCATTTAAAAAGTATTCTGAATTACTTCAAATGTCAGTCAGAAATCTCAATGGACTTTGTAAACATTAATTAATTAAATCTCTCAACGCCCCTGTGAAGAAAGGATTATTGCCTTTGTTTTATGGATGGCTAAACTAGGACAAAGTGGTTCAGAATGTCTCTAAAAGATGAAGTCTAGAATGCAGGCATTCAACTTCCAGTTTTAGCATTTAGTACCATTTCCTCCATCTCTGCCTTATTAGTGATGTGCATATGGTACCACAATGCGTTTAATGTAATTAAGACCTTGTAATTTACACAGTCTTGTCTGGAAGCAGAGCTAGTTTCCTCCTACCCCTTCTCTGTCTTTACACCCACGAATGACTTTTATTTCAGGTAGTCAGTTAAACACACTAAGTGGAATATAGGCTAGGTTGTTGGCATTTCAGCAAGTGAGATACTTCATGCCATATAGCGCTCTGCCTGGACATTCACCAGGGAGGCTGTTGCCTTCCAGTAGTTCAGCAGTGCTGGTGCTTTCCCTTTTGCTCAGGACAGCCTCTGGGACAAAAGAAGCTAACTCAGGCTCAGCTGTAGGCTAGCTCACTTACATGCTGACTGCATTGTTGGATAACTTTGACGTGCTTGGGGACACTTATTCTCTGCCAGGTGTTTGGGGAACAGATCATCGCAGATTTTTGTGCACAGTGCTAGAGCTGATCTACCAGGCCTGTTCTGTCTCTGCATTCCCACTGCAAATGCACAGCAGCATTTGGGTTTTCAATTGCTGTACCTTCTCAGATAAAATTGCCTTGACAGCCACCTCCGACCTCTGGGCTGCCAAATGACCTTCCTTGTGATGATGAATTCTGTGTCATGAGACACCTGTGAAGAAGTAGTCTGTGTTCACATCCCTGTTTCACATTGGCAAGAGACCAGCGTGGGTCTTGGGGTCTTGTATGGCAAGAGTATTTCATTAGTGATTACTCTGGCTTGAACTCAGGCTGGGGACTCTTAACTGGAAGGTCCTGTATCCCATTACACATCCCTGAAACAGCCCTATGTCATGATTAAGTGTTGATGAAGACTGATTTTTTTCTTTTTTTGGATGTTGTTGCATAAGCATCTGGTTGCTGATTTTTAATATTAAAGTGAAAGTATAACGTGCAGTGCTGCTTTCAGCAGGTGGAAGTAATAAAATAGACAGACAGTTGGGTTGCCAGTTCAGTGTTTACAAGTGATGTGGAGGTGATTTTAATGTGGCCTTGCAGAAGGGAATTTTCTTCTGCTTGACAGAACAGGGTTTGTTGGGCACATTAAACCATGTACCAAAATCTCTACAGCAATTCCAGTGTGGCTCTGATGTTACTCAAAAACATAAATGAGCCCTAGTGTGACACACTTCAAATCAAAACTATTGTCCACATGAAAACCGTATTTTCTAATGTCTCAGCAGCAGCTTTCAGAGAAAACGGGATAAATGTTACTGTGTTTACACAGGGAAATACAATCATAAAACCAAAGTCATTGGAAGGCAGAAAAGGCAAGTTAAGAAGACCTGAGGATACTCTGGGTTTGAATATGAGAGGTTCTAATAAATGGCATGTTGCTTGTTACAGTGTTATGTCTGGTTCCACCAGTCACTTATGCATGATTAGTTGTTGCAGTGCTTTTGTAATTTTGTTTTGTTGGTCTTTCAGTCTTTCACAGTCTGTCTAGTTGTGTGGATGGATGGAGGTTGTATCTCAAAATTGCCACTGAAGAAAAAGTTTTTAAAACATATTATTTGTGGTGTGTGAAAGCAATATTGAACTGTCTGGGTTGTGCTACAGAGGCCCAAAGGTACGATTTTTTTGGAGGGTGTTATAATTTCAAGGTAAGAACATGTCCAATGGGCTGGTTGCATGGTTCCTATCCATTAGATAGGATTCACAGTGTCTGAGTGGGAATACTTTACACAGAAATAAGGTACACAAAGCAAAGTGGGGATCTGTGTCAGTCTGAGTCATGGGGAAGGTAATGTGGCTCATCCTTTGTGGAGCCTAATGAAAATTGATTTCTTCCTCTGCTTTCCTAAAGCTGGAAGCGTGGTATTTGAAGATTGCTCTCAAGAGCAGATTTTGTCCGTCTTGTATATCTGTCTTCTGCAGCTTACAACAGTTGGCTGTACCTCTGCTGTCCTGAAATGAGGCATTCCATAGCCTCCATTGGCTGCGAATAAACCTCCTTTTAGGATTGTAATTTGCCGAATCTGGAATTTTCTCACTTTGGTTTGTCTTTCATGTCAGAGCTGAATTTCTTTGCTCAGTAGATCAATTTTACAATCTTGGTATTTATTCTGGGCTCATCACTGTGTTGTCTGTATGTGATGTTGCCTTGAGCAAGAACCATTCCTCTATTGTTTATCCCCGAGGACTTGTAGGAGTGGAATGAATCTGTTCCGGGAGTTGATGTTTTTTTCCCTTGGAGAGACCAACCTCTGATCTGAGGTTTCCCTGTCTGGGGTGACATACTCCCATGTGCAGACAAGCAGCACCAAGGCAACATTGCTTGAGGCCTCTTCTGAGGGCTTCATTAGGACTGCACTGCTCTTCTGGCTTTGCCTGGCAATTTTTCCCGGGATGCAGAGACCAAGGAGTGGTAATCACTTCCTTTGTGGAGGTCTCAGTTTTTTGCACTGGTTTGTTTCTTAAAAGGAAAGTTATCTCATCAACACAATCTAAAAGGAATCATACTTTTAGAATACTTTTCTTTTTTAGAAACAGAAATTTTCAGATGGAAGTGCTTCTCTCTTTTTTTTTAAAACTTCTCTACAATTTGTGGAACAAACCCATATACCCTGGACTAGTACATGAGAAGCAGAAAGCAGTTTTCTTTTCTTCTTTCTTATTTCAAAAGAAAGAACTGCACAGCATGTTTTTACTGTCCAAACTGAGTGACATGTAATGCAAATATCATGAGTGCTTGAATACCGAAAACTTAAAATCCTTATTCATCTTTATTAGCCTAAATTATTAGAAGCATGATACTTTTTTAAAAATTGTTATATATGGTTTATTTCCCAGCAGAGCATATTTTAACCATAGATTCCCAGCAGATGTCTCAGAAAAGAATAATGCAGTGCCTCAATGGCTTCTGGCAGATATCCTTCTCACACCGCCATCCTCTCCAGTATGGGAATAGCAGGAGTATGTCAGCATGTGTCTCAGTTTTCAGGTTACTTGCTTGAGCCTGGTGCGGTCAGAGTTATGATTCTAGCTGCATGGAAGGTTTTACTGGCACTCCAGCCTTGTCTGAGAGGAGGCTTCACAGGGAGCCTGTGGACCAGCGAGAGCAGAGCAGGGATGGGTACTGATGAGTGTGCACTAGGTGGCTGTGATCAGCAGCGTGTGCTTGCCAAATCCTGATGCATTAATTTCATGTTCTGCTGAGCGGTAGCTGGGAGAGAGTCTCATGCTCAGGTGTTGATGGGGACACTGACTACATCAGTGTTCTTCTGGTGTGAGAGGCTGGAAGTGATATATAATGTCACAGTCTGTTCTGACAGAACTGATCCAACCTGAGGATCATCTCTCCATTCCCACAAAACCATGAGTTCTATTAGTCTGATACTCTCTACTTGCTTTCTGATAATTTTCATAAATGAATATAAAATTCCAACTGTAACATATATGAAATTTTAGTATGCAAAAGAAAGGAACTCTATGTAACTTATAGTTTCTCCTACTTGTTTTTTCTCAGATTCCTGCTTGTGATACAAGATGCAAAGCCTTTGTTAAGACATTGTGCTAAATTTTCTACCAACACGTGGTTTAATGCTTCCTGCCTTTTAGTTCTCAAAAATATAAGTAGGTTGGACTGTGCAAAGAAAATCAGGTGCAGAGCAGTGAAATAAGGCCATGCCCTGAGTTGGTTAATTCCAGGCTGCCCTACCGCATCATCTGGCAGGGCTGATTTGATCTGATCAGATGCGGGCATGCTACTTCTGCCAAAATGCAAAGTACAGTGCTTATGCTGCTTTTATGCTTTGAGTTGGCTTCATGAGAGCCACAGGAGGATAGATTATGGCTGTTGGAACAAAATTCCCTCTTGAAAATGTTTTGGGTGCTTTTCGTGTTTTGGAAGAGTCAGTGAACACCAGTTCAGTGCTTTGTGTCGCAGGGCTATGAAGTTTTTAGTCTGGTTCTAGGAACTTTGGAGTTTCTAGTATTCCTGTAGATCTACAACCTAACGTGACTAGTCATGGAGTCAGGAGAAAAATGAAAGTGGCTGGAATTATAGCCCAGATAATTCACTATCCAGTGAACACTGTGGAAAAAAAACTTAAGTGGAGACAGAAAGTTAGTATTATTTCTTCAAGGGAAAAATAGTGTCTATATTTTCATTCCACTTCCATTTCAAGAATAGTTTTGAAGAAAGTAATCCATGGATTTGTGACTGTTCAAGTATTTTGGTCTCAATATTGTTTCCTGAAAGACTGTGTTTAGTCAATGATGGGGACAAATATATTTTATGTTTATGATTACTTTAAAACCTGTGCAGTTTGAATAAGGAATAATGGAAACAGTGGTTCATAAAGCTATTTTGCTGCTAAACTCCTTTGGTGGGCACAGTGTATGAGGCTGCTCTCCTGAGTGCTCAGAAAAATCACTACCCAGTGTCCAATATCAGAAATCATATCATGAACCCACTTGTATCTACAAGCTTACCCTGTTTGCTTTTGCCTTTTTTTTTTCTGAACTACTAAAAGCTGCTTTGAAGATGGTAGGTTTTTGTGTTTTCTATGGATTGTTTATTCTCAAAGTTTTCAGTTCATTAGCATGTACCTATTGATGGGAAATGTGGATTAAATCAGGATCACAGTTTTAATTCAGAGATTAGTACCTTTTATAGCTGGGATAGCACAAGTTAAGAGGTATGTGAGATGTGATGGGTGAGGGTTGGTGATGGGAACTTCTACTGCTTCGTCATATCTGACTGATCCTTTAATTTTTAGGATGTACTTCTTCAAAACTGATGTTTCTGTTAACGTTGGTGATGTTACCCTTCAGTAATTTAATGGCATATGGATGAAAGCGATGTTAATATCTCCCCAGGCAGGATGGGGCCCCAAAGGCTTCTCTCTTCCCTCTCCTCCTGCGTTGATACAAATGAATGGGAACTCAGTCAGGTTACTGGTGTTATGCTGGCGGCAAACAAGCATTCCCGAGGTCGAAATCCAACAAAATGGTGTTGTTGGGGGAAATATGTGGAAAACTCTTCTCCATTTTCTGTCACCAGATCCAATTTGTTTTTGTCAGTAGTCTCAGCTAAATGTTTTATCTTCCCCTTGCTTTCCCCTGCCTCCCAACCTCTTTCCCCCATTGACCTCTATGAGCACAGTCCTGCCTGCTGATTTATCAGGGCAGGCTGGCTCAGCACTGTGTGGAGATTGCTTTTAATTAACTCTCTTCGTTTTGCCAACCTTCAGGGAGCAGCAACCCTTTAATGATTATAATACTTTATCTGGATTTATATCCACCTTACGTATTGTTTGTTGCTCTGCTTCCTCACGTGCTCTTCCTGAGTCATTTCCCAAAATGAAGGGTTTGTTTCAGGTCCCTCATACAGGATGAGGAGGAGAGTCTTTAATGGCTTCTGGACTGGAAGGATTGACTCTGATCTACCTGAGTGTTTTGGTGGAGGATGGGGATTATGAGGTGATGCATGGATGAGGAGTATGAAGTGATGCATTTTGGGGCTGTCTTTGAGCAAGACTCAGTTCAGTGACTTGCCTCTATCCACAGCTTTGTTTTGTGGTTGCAGCATGGCAGATGAGCACCTACTAAATTAAATCTGCCCCCTGTCTTGTTTTATGGCATAGACAAGTCATGAACTCATTGTGACAGTCCGGTTTAACTCTAGTGACTTCTCTACTCAGCCTGACTAGCCTGAATGTTGCTAAAATGTAGTTAACTTGTGTAAGAATACAGTTCTAAAGGAGAGTCTCTCTTTACTTGCAAAAGTCTGCCTTGGCCTACTGTGAGTAGCTCTACCAAGTGAGATTTCTTCAAACTGAGCAGAAAACAGCTATATAAAATTTCTCCCACCTGGGATTTCCTCTTTACATATCCTACAATGAGGATTTCAGGAGATTCCAGCATGAAAGAATTAGAAAAAGTATGTTATTTGTAACGTAGAGTATGCGTCACTTTCATGCCAGAAAAATGCTTTATAGTCATGCTTTAATTAAGCATCACAGTCCCTTTCGTGGTGTAGTTTCCTCCATTCTTCTGTGGGAAGAATGGCATGCACTGTCTGACTTGGTGATGGTCACACTAGTCACACCATCAGCCACTGACTCAAGATTGCTTTGCTTTTGGTGTTGAGCATTAATATAAGAGTGATGTGTTGAAGGTGAGTGGGAATCCTTCCTTGGTAGCACCTTCATGACCAAACTGAGGAGTGGAAAAGTGAGTTAAGACTGTCTGCTTTGTTCTGATGGAAGAAGTTCACCAAAAATTATTGTTAAACCATCTTTAATGGCAGTGATTTATGCCCAGAGCTGATAAAGGCAGTTTTGGGATGCAAAGACTTTACTGTGGAAATGAACCAAGTGGCAAGTACTTTTGCATTTCAAAACATAAATGCTGTGCAACAGTCTGTTCAGTACGATTTCAAAGTCATTGGTGTGAGAACAGTTTTACATGGCTACTTGTAAATATATGTATTTAAAGCCCCTTTGTTAAAATGGCAGAGGAAACTAAGAAGTTCCCAGTTCTAGATCTCCCTTACTGGAGGAAAATGAGACACCAGCTGAAAGGAACACAGTCGTGGGTGCTACTTATCAAAATGTTGGCAGCACATCACTGTGTAAAATCATCTGTGTCATCTGGTCTGTGGTTTGCGTTTGTATCTTTCCTATCTTCTTCTGCAGTCAGCTTTACTTTAAAAAAACAATTGTTTGAATATATATTTTTGTGTTGTTGCTGTGATTCCACAGTAACTAACTCTTGGCATTCTCATCTGACCAGATTGCAAACATATCTGGTTCAGGTACTCATTCTGCTGAGTAGATCTGAAAGTAAATTCCCTTCTCCCCTATTATTAACTTTCCAGTTTTGTTTCCACAACTAACTTATCCACAAAGTTCTAGGGTTAGAAGAGTCTGTCTCCTGATACATCTTCTGAATTCCTCGCTGCAAAACACACTCATCATGCAAAGTTGAAACACGGCTGGCCCTCAAAAGACAATGTATTTCCCAGCCATGTTTCCAGCTACCTTCTCCTCCATGCACCCCTCAGAACAGAAGAAGAGGAACAGATGAGGGGTGAGCACTCTGCCTTTGGGAAAGGCTCTGACCTGAAAATGGATTGCAATTCCAGCCGAATGGTTCCTTCCCTTGGTAACAGAATTGCACGCCTGGGCTCTGAGCTCTTTGCATTAATTTCATCTCTGCTAAACTTTCCCAGTCAATTAACCATGTCCATCTCCTGCTCTAGCAGCCACATGTGCCTTTTCTGCCGCAGCAGGGTTTTGAAGCAGTAACTCCCTGCAGCCTTTGCTGCAGCAGTTTTCCTCGAGCAGCTTCCCTCAAGCATTGTTATCAATCAGGACCTGTCAGGTTTTTTCCCTCCAATGCATCTATTTTCAGAGCTGTAGGAGTTTGACCTATTGCTTCTGTCTTTGTAAGTACTACTTTTTACAATAGGGCCCAAAGCTGCATGAAAATTTCAGTCTTAGTGTGAGGAGATTCTGCTAAACCTGGATATTTCTTTTGCTTTCTGTCATTTTGCCTCCCTTGGGTTTTAATTTTGCTTGTCCAAAAGGCCTCATTAAACTGGCCGGTAGTTCTTGTGTGGTTGTTCCAGGCAGCACCCGCAGTGCAGAGTTCTCCTCTAAGTACTTGGCTAACAGAATTTCATGAAAGAGTAGTGAGTTCTTAGAGGCTGGAGTGTCTGGGAGATGCTCAGCCCTGGGGTTTGATACAGACTACCTTTGAAGGGAGTTCTGCACCCACTGCTGGAAGAACGATTTGTATGCTGGCACTAGTGGTCCTTTGGCACAGCACCTAAGGGGCCATGAGTGGCTTGAACATGATCTCCTTGCATGTTGTGCTATGATCAAAGGTGAGGATGGGCTGGAGTGCCTATTAAAGCGGGAGTCTATGCTTTTTGTGCATACGGGTGAGCCTGGTTCTGTTTCTATAGGTACCTATATCGTAAAGGCTGCCATCCTAGTTGGCACTAATTGGGTCCTGTGTGGGCACTTTCAGACAAAGAAGACAATGACCAAATTGGCCACAGTGGCTCAGTTAATGGAAATGTAGGTTTAAAAGAGGGTTCCTGGGTCTCATGTCCAGTCCTCTGGTACCATGTCAGATAATCTCTTTCATAAACTGAAAAGTCCTTGTCTTAAATCCCCACTTGGACTGTTTGTTCCCATTACTCCTCTTGGGAGGGTTCCAGAACCCACTGCTCTGGTGGCTGGAAATAGCATTTTAATCCCTAGCCTAGCCCTACTTGTGACCAGTTTATTCCCATTTGTTCTGGTGCCAGCATGGAGTTGTTAGTTTAAATGCTATTGCTCCCTCCATGTCTTCCTCTCCAAGATGACTTGTACATTTGTGCAACACTATTATAAGCCCTGCCAGTCTTTGTTTTGATATACTAAACTGTCTGTGCTATCTTTTCCTTTCCTTTGGTCACTGAAGTATTTATTGTCGTCTCTACTCCATCTTGGATTACTTGCATTCAGCTTTCTTGAGTGTGAGTAGACAGTCGTACTTTGTTCCAGGTGACGTTTTAGCCTCTACAAAACTTTATTTTTTACCTCTTCTGGGAAAACGTTGCTTTTGCTTTGTTTGTGGTTGTATAGTGCTGCTGGTTCATAGTTATCCTGTGGTAGACTGATACTGTTATGTTTCTTCTTCTGTCCTTTCAGCTGTTGTTGAGATGATGATCTGCAAGTTATTAAGAGAAATTTATACTGAATTCACTCCATCTAATTCTTCTTGTCTGATGCTTTTAATTTCCTTGGTGTCCCTTCAGCTTGTGTAAGTGGCTAACTTTTCTCAACACACACACTTTTTGTGCCAAGGTCATTAATGGAAATACTGATTTCAGCTCCCAGACCAATCCTTTCCAAAACTCCAGACGTAACCTCCCATCAGCCAATTACTGTCTTTGTGTCCAACCCTCTTTCAGTAGTTTTTCAGTCATCTCACCGTTCTCTTAATAATCCTTGTCTTCTCCATTTTCAGTAATTTCTCATATGCTACTGCATGAAACATTCTCTAGAAGTCCAAATAGCTAAGAAGTACCTTATGGAAGCAAGATGTCAAGTTACTCTGTCACAAGGTATCAATCTTGCATCTTTGTAGTTTCCTTGTTCGAGACTGTTCTTGATTGTTTTGCACTTAAAAAACTGCATATGAGTAAACCCTAGCTCAGTTACCCCTACTGAAATGATTCGCAAGGCTTGTGTTCTATGAGGTAACAATGAGTATCTTGTTTTGCCTGTTATTACTCTGGTATTACAGTAGCAACCATGATTTGCAGTATCTGTTTAAAGAACTTGCTAGTAGATGTATGGTTTCATGTCTCAGTTCTTGGGCAGAGATTATCCGGAATTTATGCCATGACTGCGCAAATGTCATTGTGGCTTCCACCTCAGTCATTCCAGTGAAGCACAGCATTCCTTTAGTTCTTGGCTTGTACCTATATTGCATTTAATCTATGTACCATTCTAACTGCGAAACAGCTGAACTTTCTTTGATCGCTTTTATTTTGATGCCTGAAGAATATTGCTGTTTTTTAATAGCTTTTGCAAGTTCTAACTCTTGACTTTGGCAATTCTCCCTATACTTCCTGACCTTTAAGATCCCTTTTTAAAATTCTGTTACTACTGTTTTCTGCTCCTGAAGGGTGTCTGTTTAATTCTGATGTGCTTTTCCAAGGCAATTATTCAGCCAATAACTTCTCCAGTCTTTCCAAATGAGTTTCAAACAATTCTTGCATTTTTCTCTAAAAGAAATTCCCGAAGTTCTGCTGTGTTCCTTTTCTCCCATGCGTAACGAACAGGTTTGAAGTACTTTGTGATGGTGATGATTGTTGTACAATTTTGTACCTATTCTTGGACTGCAGAAGACTTAGGCCATGTTGATCCAAGGAAAGCAGGGGAGATTCTCTCTCCTATTAAGTTGTTTTACTTAATTAGATCATTCCTAAATGTGGCTTTTAAGGTTTCACCAGTGTGAAACAATGTTGCATCTTTCACTAGAGTTGCAACCATAGAGTAGAAATCCAAATGAGCTACGTCAAATTGATTTTTTTTTTTTAAATTACCTTATTCCATTTCTCTCTGATGTGATTTGTCTTATTCAGAGAAAACTGTGTGTAGTACGCATGCACACAAATATACATATATTAGGTATAATACAGGGAAGAAAGACTGTATTTACAGATGGTCTTTAGGAAAACATGGTATTGTCAGTTTATCAATGTCCTTGCATTTTAAACATTTCCATATGCTCCTATCTGATTTATAGTAGTACATGATTCATGTCTTTTCTACTGGTCAGTTTCACAAAATCATATAAATAGGAAAAAATTATACATATATTTTTTTTTTTATCTTACTATAGGACTCTGGGAACTTTTAAAACATAGCAGTCTTTGGATCAATGCATATCCCAGCAAGACCTTGCATAAGTGACCTAAAATCGTGTGATCAAACCTCTTCTCCCCTCCCCATCCCTAGAGAGATATTTGTAATTAGATAAAATGAGGACAGAATATGCATAAGTATCTGTTATGCTGGGATTCCTGCCCAGAAAGGAAACTAATGGCCTGAGCTGGCCATAATCTTTTGCACCCTGTGTACTATTGACAAGGCTATGGCTTGAGATGTTGGGAGTTCAGGGGCAGATTTTTGCTGCTGTCTTATGGTAACCTTTCTAAATTGACTGCTGTCCAAAACAAGTGGAATTACACAGCCTGTATTTTACTCATCATTCATTGTCAGGGACATTTTGCTTGTAAGAGAGGGTCTGATTCTTCAGTCTTCTGCCTAATGCAGTGGAAGTGAGTTTAAATTACTGCTTCTGTGGTTTGGAAGTGTTACACATTCACTTTGCCCAGATGTAAATGACTACATGAAGCGCAAGACAGTGGAGAACTAGAAGTAGAATTGTTGGTAATTTTTTTCCATTTCATCTAGCAATTGCTACTAGTCACTGGTTCTTCAGAGTGGAGTTCTGTGAACAAATTCGTCTCTCTAGTTAAATTAAGTAGCCCTTTGAAGCCTGTGTGACAAGTTGTCTAAAATTGTGATACTACACAATATAAGAGGTTGGCAGATGGATGCCACTTCAGGAATCTGGAGGCTGCTTTATGTAATGTTGCTGTTTTCTTCTTTCTCCCGATGCATATGGTAGGTGTCAGCTCGCCCTTCACAAAATTCTAGTTTTGCAGTCCTCTCCTAGATTTGTGGGTTTTGTCTCATGACTTGGTAACAATAACACACAAACCCTGGGCACTTACAGTTCTGTCAGTCATCCTCAGATATCCCAGTGGTTGGTAAATCCACTGATGAAAAGCTTTCCTTGAAGCGGGCAGGCGGTTTGCATGCTAGTTTTCCTCTCTTACTTTGCTTCAGTGTCCTTGGGGTAAATGTCAGTGAAAGTAAGAAGTGTTTTGATAAAAAGAGAGGCAAGGTCACATGAAAAGAATGCCCTCTTGCACATTCCCAAGGAAGGTATCTACCCAGCACTTCCATTGCTCGGCCCAGCATAGCTAAATCAGGAAAAGAGCCAGATCCACACTGAAATTTGGTTCTATTTTGAAATTACGTCCAGTTTGGCATCTTTTTCAGCTGAAAAAGTTTGTCTTGCTCTTCTTCACTCACAGTAACTTGCAGAATAGGAGATTTGGGGTGAACCTTTGTTTTCTGTGCTTACAAGGCAGCAGGAGCTTCTATGTCTGGGCTGGAATGTGTTGTTTCAACACACTGAATGTGAAAAAAAACCCCTTCAGCTTCATACAGACTGTGGGTTTTGTTTGTACTCAGTCAGTGTAATTTCACTGAAGTCCAAAAGTTATGCCAGTGTGAGACACAAACCAAGTCTATGTTATTTCAAGACAACTGTACTACCAGAGAAAATTCCTTTTATTCCACCCACCCTCCTCCCCCCCTTATTTTTTCAGGCTCTCTGTCTTTCTCAGATATTCAGTAGCACCTGATGCTTATAATTTGGCAGCAAATGTTGACATCAGTAGCCACCTATAAGATCCTTAGCAGAAGCCTATAGCTTAACAGACAGGACAGACAGCAGATAACTTCTTAGTAACAGGGGTGGGTCAGAACAAAATCCTGGATCTCAGCACTTCTTGTGAGCTTTGAAGATTGAACCTGGATCTGAAGTTAAATGTCTTTAATGGACAGGATCCAAACACCCACATGCTTTGGCAGAGCTCAGATCCAAATTCTGTCTACCTAAAGAATCAAGGTTCTGTTTTCGTGTGGATTCTTCTACTAGTGAAAAGCAAGAGAAGGGATAAGACAAGAAAATATGACACATTGGCAAAATAGTTTTCAATAATATGTTTTTCAAAGTTTTTTCCATGAGGCGTCAGCAGCTCTTAAAAAATCACAGGGAGAGCATACAGTTGTCAATGAGCCAGAACGGTTAAATGTTTTTAAATATTTGAGTTGGGTTATTCCTTCACCTTTCTTTCTCACAAACATGCCTAGTAAAAATCCAGTAATGAAAACACTTGCTTGGGGAGGGGGATAAAATCCTTTTCAGCAAATAATGATGGTGACATTTTAATTGCATCATAACAACACTGTTAGCAATGGTTTAGGTTTGGCATTGAACTTATACACAACATTTGTTCTTTTATACGGTATTGGTATTACATAGTAAAAATAGCACAATTGCAAAACTCATTTGTTACTCTTCTGCCAACTTTGTTCAGCTGACAGTTGCTGTTTGAACTTTTAAAGCAATGTTTCATCCATATGCTAATACCAACTGTACAATTAATTCTCTCTGCTTTCAAATTATTCTCTTGTGCCTTACAACCCTGCATGGTAGTTACTTTCCAGTTTGAACTACCTGCAAAACCGCTTCTGTCAGATGAGCTGTGCTCATCCTGAGTGGTTCCCTACACTGAGGTGATAAAGAGTAGCCACTGCCTTTAAATTTCCCAGTACATTCCTGCACAGAAGTTGTTGCAGGCGTTTTGCTTCACTAAGCCATTTCAGGATGGTACTATTCAGAAATTTTCATCTTTCTAGTGTGATATTTGGAGCTACTCTGTGGTGTTTTAGATGCCATATACCCTCAGATTATTTTCTGTCTGTGAAGGGTTTTAAAAAACAGAAAAAAATTAAGAGGACAGAAACAAGACCAAGAGCATCCATAAATGAACACTACAAGTAATGGCACCTAGTACCAGGGGGGGACGGCTGGCACTGGAAGTCTCCACTGGATCACACTTAAACTAGTTTTGGATTAAGGGAATAAAAAAATCAACCCAGTAAATAGGGAGGGGGAAGAACTCTCCTCAGGTGAAATGGTGCTCCCTTGGGTAGTTTCTATCTGGGAACAGGCTGACATGCAGCTAGACCTGCTGCTGCATCTTCATGGGAGGTTAGAATTCAGACAGAGAAGGCACAAGTAAATTTTAACTTAAAATATTTTGAATTGTTTCTTGTTCCTACTGTTACATTTAAACTGCACTTTATTTTAGGAAGGTTTTTGTTGTTTTATTTGTTTACTTCCTAACAGTTTCTCATGTGTGGAACTTAAAATGGGAATGAATCATTATGCAAGAGTTTGTGTGCAGACTAGAACCTGACCCCAGAGAGGGGAATCAATGGGCTTTCACACTAGGGAGGGGATACACTTAGAGAGATCAGTGAGGAGCTAAAAGTGCTGTTGGTCCCTAGGAAGTATCTCTTACCTAAGAGTTAAATGGAGTGGTTTTGTTTCCTGACAGGGCTGCTTAGAGTTTCACTCAATGTTTCCTTTTACATATGTATAAACATAAAATATGATAGTGAGCTTAATTGTACTGACTGATATCGGACCCAATCCTTATTTGTTCCAAGATATCACTAAGGAGTCCTGGGGTTGGTAGACCTTTGCTTAGTTGGAGATGGTTTGAATGGTGATGAAAGTTACGCTAAAATAAAACAGCCACACAGTAGGGGACAGTGTTTGTGTGAAGCATTTTTTTCTGCTTTGACTTGGTCACACACCTCTATAGCAATAGTTCTTACCAAATCACTCATCAGCATGCTTACGTAGGGCATCACCTACTCTCGTGGCACTGGTGCTCCCTGGGACTGCAGATGCCTGTGCTCTAAGGGAATCTGGGGCTTCCTGGTAGTGCAGGCAAAGCTGCATTTTGTCTCTCCAAGGATAAGGGGTCCAGGCCAGTGCTATTCCAGTTACGGGGAAGGAAGAAGGAGGAAGAGCAGGAATGGAGAACAAGGGGAGGATGACTTCTGCTTCTCTTTTTTCAGCCAGGAGGGTAGGGAAAATGGGAGTGGCACGTGCAGCTGGGAGCTTTTCTCCAGTGGCAGCCACTCCCACTTGGCAGCCACCAGGACGCTCATCCTGGTTTGCAAATGGCTTCGGTAATGTTCTTCTCTTGAAGCTTTTAAAGAACCTAAGCTGCCTTGAGAAGTCCTCCCGAGGCACACTTGGTTAAAACCATCGAACCAGGGGCTAGAAGCAACTAGTCAGGTCACCCATGGTGGCTCTGTGGGATCAGTAATTGGGCCTGTGCTGCCTGATATTTGCAAATGATCTGGGAAAGAATGTGAAGAGGAGGTGGCAAACTAAGCTGATAATACTAAAGATGCTCCATGTGGGAAGAACACAAGGTTGCTGCAAAGTGTTGAAGAAGAACCCCATGAAACTGAATTATTTGGGTCATTAAAATGACCGGTTATGTTCAGTTTAGAAGAGTGTAAATTAAGACACATAGGGAAAAATATCCTAAATTAATGTATACCGGAATAGGGATGGAATTGGTTACTGACACTGAAAAGTTTTTGAGTTATAATAGATCTACCAAAATACGATATTTGTGCCCAGTAATAGGTAAAGATAATAATAAGGTAATACTTAAGAGAAAGGGAGAGAGGAAGGAATAGATGCAGGCTGAAAGTTAGGAGTTAGTATCAAAGGAAAGAAAACAAACATCATTACTATGAGACTATATTTGACACGTACTGATCTTAAAGGTCTTTTCCAACTTAAATGATTCTAAATTTCTATGATTCTGTGTAAGTCCAAGGTCTGAAGCATGCTGGAATACTATGAGCAGTTTGGTCTCCCTGTGTTGAAAAGGGTACAATAAGCTGAAAGATGTACTGAGAAAGAAACAAGGAGGATCAAAAGGAATGACTTCTGTATGAAGAATTACTAAATTGATTTGGGTTTTCCAGTCTGTAAAAAGATTTTGAAGTCTGTCTCTATGAGAGAGGTTCCTGAGATCAGGAGCATTATGGAAGGGGCAAATAGGGGATGGATGTATGTTCATTCTCCCTCTTGAAGTCAAAAGTTAGGACATCAAATGAGGTTATCAAGAGTCTGGTTCAAAAGGAACAAAAGGAGATACATTTTTGCTGAATGTTAAATAAACCTGTGAAACTCTTTACAGTGGAATGTATGGGATATTAAAGTTTACCTGGGCTCAAAAAACATCAGCTTTACAGAAGGTAGATCCTTCAAGGGCTACTGAATTCCTTGATACCTGAATCACAGTTCGTCAGAGGCTGAGAGGATATACAAGTATATTTTCTACAGAATATCACTATGTCCATATTTTGTGTGCCTCCTTAGGGATTCCTTACTGGCCTAAGTTTAAGACTGCGTTAGATGGACCTTTGGTCTGACCTGATATGGCCATTTTTCTTTCAAGGTCTCTGGCAGTCACACAGTACTTAGCAGTGTTGCAAGAAAGGCCTTGAGAAGTTTCAAAATAAGAGACCCAGAAATGCAAGATGGAATTATGGTTACTGGCTGAATAACCAGAGCTTTATTTTGTTCTTTGAAAAGTTTGCTCCTGCATGTCAACCCTAGGGGGAAGTCAGTGTGCCAGTTCACCCAGGTCTTGCAACAACCTGAGACAACCTGTTTATTAAACATACACTTTGGCTTCTGTACAGAGGAAATGGCATGATCCAGACTGGTAATGCAGAGACTTGCATTTAGTTTCTGCCTACACCACTGACTTTCTGTATATTTTCAGACAAGTCCTGTGCTTCAGTGTTTCCCTATGCAAAGAATACATAAAATCCTTTATGTCTCTTCTTAAAGAGAAGTTTGAGATACACGGTTGTAAAGTGTTAAATAAGTGCTAAAACTTGTGAGTAAATGCATAGTGTTTGATGCTAATTTTTTAAAGGGGCATTACACTTAAGAAATTTACTGTCTCTAATGTCTGTTCATAGGCCTCTCACTCAGACTGAGTATGAAGTAAAACCTATATTCAAATTCATTCTAGAGGAAAAAAATCTTAATTAGTTGTTTCTATACTTATTAGTCACTCACTAGTTTGGTGTGTGTCAAAGCTGTCAGGGTGAACCCCTGGGAAATCTGCAGTGGTCTGATCTGACTAGAGGAAGCATTATTTTTATTGTCTTTTCTGTCCTGTTGCAGTTTCATTTTGCTTTTTTTTGTTCTTACTAGGTCACTGTTTGTGGAATGAATTTTCCAGTCATGTCTCAGATTCACAATCATAGGTGACCTTTGCTCTTCCATGTGGCTCTCTTTCTGCTCCTGTGGCCATTTGCAGACATGTCTTTTAAGTTAATATGTATAATGAAAGGCAACTGATGGCACTTGCACATAAGGTGGTTGTCCTCTCTTCCTGCTGTGCAGTAGCATGCCTGAATTCTGATGAGAAGACAGAGATTCTCTCGTTCAAAATTAAAGGTATTCAGTGGAATGATTAACAATTGCATATTAGGCACTTGGTCAGATATCCTTAGATGGTTCCAAGACACTGTACACATTGGGTAAAAGGCATAACAAAATCCGTCTTTCTCAGTGTGCTCGCTGCATATTCACACAGCTTTCTACAGTCGGGAGGAAGCTCTGATGTGCTCCTCTTATGTATCAGCATTTGAGCTCTTAGATATCACATTTTTGAGAAATCTTTAGAGATGAAACACAAACTTTGGCAGCACGACCAAGAAGACCTACCTGATCGCCTTTACTACTGGGATTCAAGTGCTGGGATTGCATCCCAGTCCTCTGCCTCAAAGCTGCTACAGGTCAGGAAGTGTGGGAGAGGACCCAGGTGCTTGGGCAAACCTCCTCTAAGTTTGACTAATAAACTTCTAAACACTTTTCAAATGAAATAGCTGGGACTGCGAGGTTCCCATGGGGAACCTTACCACAGCAGAAGAAATCAGCAGCTCCTATTAATGCATCTGCTTGGTGCTTCCACGTGGAATACTCCTACTGGATACGGGGGCAGTCACAATGTGAATGCAAGTCTACATTGCAAATGTGAAGGCAAAAGATGTGCAATTGCTTCTTGATGTTATTGCATGTTTCCAGTGCTTGCTGATGGGTTCACACGGCCCCTGCAGCTGGCAGCTGGCTGCTAGGAAGGCGTGTGAATTGTGAGGAGAGGCTGGCTGTAAAATAGTTAGTGCTGGTATTATTGTATTTTATTTTGAGCCCATTATTTAACTGTTCTTATCGGAACCCATGAGTTTTACTTTTTTTTTTCCCCTGATTCTGTTCCCCACTGCAGGGTGTGTGTGGAGTGAGTGAGTGGCTGTGTGGTACTTAGTTGCCAGCTGGGATTAAACTATGACACCCTGGAATTTGTTTCCACTTACACTCCAAGCTGCTTGTGTGCCAGTTACAGCTACTTTTTGACTTGGAAAAAAATCGTTATTTGAATGACGTCTAGCTCTCAGCTTTATGTAGTTTCCTCTTGCCCACGTGAAAATTCTGCATGAAGGCCACCATGCCCTCTTGCTCTTTGTGAAAGAGTAGAGAGGCACCTAAACATGGCCCAGCAAACAGATATTCTATGCTGTGCAAACAGTAGCTCTGTGCAAAGGGCATCCACCCCGCCTGTGCTGCCAGGGAGTGTGCTCAGAGGGTGGTCTTGTCTCAGGCTTCCCTTGTTAATGTTACTTCTGATTGTTTGTGTATGTTGCACTATTTCACTCTCTGCCCAGTGACCAAAGGCATCCAGTTATGAAGCAGAATCACAGATTTAAAAAACCCCAAACAACCACAACCAAAGCCCAGCACACACCACACCCACCCCCCCAAGAAAACAAACATTCTAAACATTCTAGCTGAAGATATGCCACTTTTTGAGTGAAGTACTGAAGGGTGTATGGAACACTTGAAGTGCCAATGAAAATAAAGCAGAATTTAACTAAATATAAAATAAAGCAGTTTAACTAAAATAGAAAAACAAATGCTAATTTAGTATTGATATTTCAGTTTATGCGAGTATCGTACCTTAGTTTCACTTTCCTTTATCCGTGTGCAATTCCAGTTCTAGTTGAAGATTTTCTGTATCTTTCAGATGGTCTCTGAAAACCATCATCTAGAAGTTTGAAGGCAGTTGATAATACTGTGAAAGGGTTAATTTTGAGTCCTCTCCTGCAGTTTAACCCTTCTTTTTAAGAAGCCTAGGAACAGTCTCCTTACCAATCTTCTGAGCTCAATCCCAGTTTTTCCTCACCTGCTGTTATTTTTAGAGGAAGAAAATAGAAATATTTCTAGGTGTTTGGATATTCTATTTCTTTAATCCCTAGAAAGGCCAAAATGAGATGGAGAAAGGCAAACCTCTGACAAAGTGACGTGATGAGTTACCACTTTTGAAGCAGGGCAAGAGGTCAGGATTGAGGGAAAGATTGGAAAGAAAATGAGTGTGCATACATGTGTGTGCTACTTTGCTTTGAGAATAAGTCAAAGAAAAGGACTGCAGATAAGGAGGCATCTGATCCTTTAAAATGTTTGCAGCTTTTTGATTTGAAGAAACTGGTATTCTCATGGGATAGGGGCATGTATGCAGTTTTTTTGCTACACTAATCTCTTGGTTTCCCTGTAATTGTAATAGGGACTCTTCTAAAATATAAGTTCATGTGGTAGTGCTCTCCTCATATACTGATGAAGAATAAGACAGTGGTGGTGGGGGCAAACTCTCAAGTGCTTTGGAGGGTGTGAAAACAAATCTAAAGTCTGGCTACAAGGAATGGTGACACAAGAAAACTTGGAGAAGATGACTGCCTGGATTCTAAGGCAGAAGTGCTTTGTTGAAGAAGGGCTGATTAGGGAAGGCCCTGTTTGGGGAAGTGGCTGGTGGAAGGACGTTGGGGAATGAATAGGAAGCATGGTAGAGACATGGTAAGGTATGAAAAGAGGTTTTTTAGGCCAGAAGGGAAATGAAGACACAGATAGACAGATTGTAGTACAAATTAAAGATATTTCCTTTAATTAATTCCTTTAAAAATTACTATTAACTAGAAATCAGTATTGTAAGTAGCTCCCACTAGGCTGTGATTTCCTTGTACTAATTGAGCAGTTTCTGACCCAAAGAACTTCCAGCTGGCAGCTACCACTGGTCCTGGTCCCTGAGAACTACTGGAATGGGCATACCTTAGCAAATGAAGAACATGAGAGCAATTAGCTATCCACAGTGTTCCCTGGAGAGGATAGCTTGTGGGGCCTGGTGCGATATCCTCGGGCATAAGGTTGGGATTTTGGATGAGAAGGCTCATATCTGGAAAAACAAGAACAAGACTTCTTTTTCAGACCCTGTGTAAAAAAGTGGAAAGAGAGAGTTTTGGAAGGGGTGCAGTGAGAATGGTGGGAGGACTCTCATGGCAGAAGAGAGTAAAACACATCTTCAGCAGCCGGTGCCAAAGCTGGTGATAATTGTATTCTTGTTCCTGAGGGGAGGTGTGAGGCAGAGGCCCTTCTGTGCATTCAGGTTTTTATAGACTAAATGGGTACCACGGCTTGGGGCACCTGATTGCTTTTCCACCCACTGGTGATGGAAGGAAATCCCTCTTCCTCCTACTCCTTCCAGTGAAGAGTGGAGGCAGGAAAGGGCAAGAGAGTGTCAGGGATACCTCTGCACCAGGGTATTGCAGCATGGACACAAACTGCGTCCCATTGAAGCTTTGTGGGTTACTGCTTTGGGAGGAAGCAGAAGCAAAGAGCTGCTGCTCTGGCACATAGACTTAACCCTTGGGTTGCTAAGCAGGATTCGTCATGCCAAGTCAGACCTGTTGTCTGCTTCATCCGGTGTCTTGTTCTGGCAACATTTTTTGAAGCTGGATTTTAAACATCTTCTAGGGGTCTTGAGTGAAAGCTTTATCATGAGAGCCCAATTGTATAGGCTAAAGAGACAGTGTATGCAGGTGACGTTTGCTCCAATAGATTCTATCTCCGGTTCCATTCCCATTCCCCCTTCCTTCTCTCAGGAACAGGTAGGGACTGAGAAATGTAATCCCATTTATTTTGCTCATTGGCTCACAGGTTCTGTGCCCACTGAGTTTGGCAAGGAGATCTCAAGGGGAAGCCTGAGAATTCCTTTGGGGTCTGCCTGCCTGTGAGCAGCTAAACTGATCTGACCAGCTCTTCTCCCTCCCTGCTTCTCTCAGATAGACTTTCTCCTAAAGATCCTGTGGGCTTTGTGTGATCTGGAAGCATTTAGTCCTAAATGCCCAACAACAGCTCTCAATGTACTTCATCATCAAACACAACAAAGGCAGTCTCCCACCCTTACCATCCAGCTGTTTCTACTAGAGTGATTTGAGTTGTTCCCTATTTTGTGCTTTTTTAGTTCTGAACTGATCAGGATAAATTAGAATCTAGTAAGTGAGCTTCAGTCTCCATCGTTTTCCTGATATGGTGGGTCATTCGCTTTTCTGACATGGTGGTTTGTTCACCAACAGAGCATGTAAAATACTTCATTTTGAAACCTGTCACATTCTGACCAGGTGTTAACAACAGCACAAGGTGTGCCGGGGGGGGGTTAGATGGGACTCAGGCTCTGTTGATATATGAAATATTGGCTTAAGAATCAACTTTCATGTTGCCCTAAATTACTGTTTCACCCTTGCACTCTCATTTTTGCAGTAATGATTAGCACACACAAGGAAAACATATTCTTGTCTTTCACATCATACATGTAAGACAAAGGGGTGGAAAAGCCCAGCCCATCAGTCACAAGTGCATAAAAGTGGAACGTAGGCATCAGGCTGTTCATCTTCAAGTGGAAAGAATAAAGCTGTTTTGTGTCAGGAAAAGTTTTCTAGGAGGTTGGTATTTGCAATGGTCCCGAGGACATCGTCTTCCAGCTGTGGTTTGGAGTGATGCTCATCTGTTATATGCAAAAACAACAACAACAAAAGTTCAAGCTGCTACACACAGTGTTCAAGTTTGCCACACAAATTTCTTGTAGAAATTTGGTGGATGATTTTACTGCCCTGCTTAGTTCTATCCCCTGTCCAGGACAGGGCTTCAAAACTGGCAGTGGATGTTGTGCTGATGACCAGGGCAGCCCTGAGCAGGAGACCTCTGTATCCTATGCAATGTGCCTCAGAGACTCCTTCCTCTGCTGCCACTATCCTAACACACCTCCTTAAGAAAGGAGCCACAATCTGCCCTGTATTTGCATCTCTTCATTACAGACTTGGTGGTAAGGAGCCACACCTTCTTACAGTCACTGTTTAAATACTACTGTGAGTTTCACTACATCGACTGGAACTATGGGTGGGAGAATAGCTTCAACAAAGCAACTCTATTTTCAAGAACTGGGCTGATGAATTTTGTGCAGCCAGTGAACAGATTTACCAGGCTTTATGCTGAATCCAGTCCGTGCTGTACAGGATTTTGCATGTTTAATCACTGCTGTGTGACCCTGTGTGTAGTGCAGAAATAGTAAAAAAAGTGTGTTATTATGGTGCCTCTCATTGTCCACTCTTCATGCCTTGAATTAAGGTGCTCAGAGTAGCAGTTCACATCTTCAAAGCACAACACCAGTTATAATATGAAAATCCCTGTGATGGCGCCATATAATGGTATTCCCATTTTTAAAACTAGGGAATTGAAAGAGAGAGAGAAGGAAGAGTGAACTGAATTCGGAGGCCTGGGACTTGAGAAAGATTTACATTGCATTTAGGAGTTGCTGGCCCCTATACTTGTGTTAAGCATGACAAAACATGCCTCTCTCTGGATATTATTTATGTAATCTTATATGCGTATATATATGACAAGTCCTCATGACTGTCAGTCATCTTGGATACAGCTTGTTAAGAGCCATACTGAGGTGTTCCCGATATGGATTCACCTGACTGCATCATTTCATCAGACCCCCTCTGAAACCCTTGTTGCAGGTGTCAATAGAGATACTTTAAGTGAGTGCTGGAAGCAGTAGGTTTTGCGTGGGATAGGATGCTGTATTTGTCATTTTTCATCATGTATTCTGAAGTAGCAAGATGAATTTGAAACAGTTGTCCTTGGAAAAACTGCACTGTGCAGAGAAAAAGTCATAATCTAAGAAAAACATAATGCCAGAAATAAAGGGTGCAGCTACAGAGTAATAACTGGAGTTGGATACACTGGAGGTAGCAATGCAGTGATAATGGTTTCTGCCTGCAGCTCCTAATTTGAAAAGAACTTTATGAAATCCCTACCATGCTTCCCTTCACCCTTCTCGGCCCCAACTGGTGTTACTTTTTGAACCTGTTGCCTAGCTGTTCCCCTTTTCTGTGAAAGCAAGGCTTTTAAACAGAACCAGAACCTCTGACCCTCTCACCTGACACCTGCTAAAGTTATATAGCATGAGACTCTGCACTTATCACTAAACACCTGAAGCTGTAAGAGGAGACCTCTCCTTTGCTAGATTGAGGTTCCAAAAAGCTTAGAAACATGTCTGTCTTTTCCCTTGAGCTCAGAGAATACTATTAGGACAGGAAAATTGAGGCTGAGATATATGTATATAAAAGAAGATCCTCCTTCCTCTTCTCTGTCTAGTCAAGTTGGACAATTCAGATTCTGTGTTTCCTGAAAATGTTAATGAACTCTGCAAACTGCCTGGAGAAACTGGAATGAGGAGCATGCCTAGCAGTTGGATTTCAGGCATCATGAGTCAGAACAACCAACTTGTTTCTTGCATCCTTGGTGTCCTTGGACAAGTTATTTAACTGCTCAGGGATTCAGTTTTGTTTCCTATATAAGGAAAACAATAAACCTCATATGCACTAAAGGACTGTTTAAGGGTTAGTTGATGCAAACTTGTAAAAAGCCTTAAAAGGGCCTATTGAGAGACAACCTGTAATTATCGTGTGCATCATGATTACCTGAGATTGCTCCTCATGGTTAGCTGAGATTGCTTCTACATGTGTATGCGTACATGTATGCACACAGCTGGTTCGGGTACACAGTCTGCTGAGGGCACCTGCGCAGCAGCAGATTCAAAAAGGAGTTCTGAGATTTGGAGGTGGAGGAGAAGTCTTCTGCTAATGTTAAATTACTTGCTTCAGTGGGAGTTGACATTTACTGAAGTATTAACTTTAGGAAAAGGAGGGGGTGATGAAGGAGGAAAAGAAGTACTCCTCCTTGTATTTTGGTGGTTGCAGGTTCTTTCCTTTATCTACAGCATGCTTACAGGCAAGATCTTACAAGACTCCCTCACCTTGCCTTAAAAAGATCAAGGGCTCCTTCATTCAAAGGAATGAGAAGATACTTTATGCTCCACAACCCTTTTAAGCCTATGGCTTCTCTCCAAGGGAGGTAGCTCTAATGGTGTTTGTAGTGATGTGCCTTCTTGTCCACAGGAAACTAAACTGAAGCACCTCACGCCTCCAGTTTACAAATGCTATGCTGTGCATACCATACGTGCAACAGTAGGTCACTGTCATCAAAAGCTGTGTGGAAAAGGCAAAGACGAATTTTGATAACTCAAGTTCTATAACAGATGTTTAATAGAAAAGTGTGGACTTTGTTTCAGTTGAGTGGTATTAGTGATCTTGGAGAAGAAGTACGAAGAAATGAAAGGTGTGGTTGAAGGTGGAGTCTTTTAGTAGGGCAGCTTCCCCCTTCTATGGATTTCATATGTATTTTTAACTTTCTTGCTTCTAATACCTTGAAAAGAAATGGAAGACTTCAAAGAAACACTGCTTTGTTCTTTAACTTAAAATTTTAGATGTTCACATGTCTGTAATCAGAGAATTTCTAAGATACATATAAATGCAGGACTGGACCTTCTTATTGAAGAGTTACCTGAATTCTCTTTATGGTTTGACCAATAACAGAATGCTGTGTGCTCAACTTGTGAGGTAGATAGAGGGAGCAGGGAGTTTCTGGGGTAATTATCTGGAAATTAGAGAAGACTGGGGAATATTTTCACTGAGTGTTTTGGAGTGGAGTATGCCAATTCATCAGAACCAATCCAGTTTGCAGAACACAGCTGATTTTTGAATTAATTTCCTAAATCAAATGGTTGAAGTTGTTTTTCAGAAAAGTTTTAGAGCATGTAGCAACATTTCATTTTGATATTTTTTGATTTACTTCTTTTAAAGTGGAAATTACTTAATAATTCACAAGGCCCCAGAGGTTAAAATCAAAGCAAAGCACTGTAATTGACTTAAAGACTTTTTTTTAATGTATTGTCAGTTTATGCCCTTTTCTAGGACTTTTAGATTCTTGTGCTGTTGTGGGAGAGGGCAAAAAATCTCCAGATAACCAGAGGTGGGAAAATAATTTTGCAAACAGATTTAGTAAATGAGAGATATTAAACCAAGAAGTTCTAATCATAGTTCTCTGACTGTGCCATGTTGAACAGATCAGAAGCTTCCAGAATCGCTTAGGTTGGAAAAGACCTCTAAGATCATCAAGTTCAACCTTTGGCCAATCACCACCTTGTCTAACTAGACCGTAGCACTAAGGGCCATGTCCAGTCATTTCCTGATCACCACTATGGAGGGTGACTCCACCACCCGCCCTGGAAATCTGTTCCAATGCTCCAACAGCCCCTTCTATGAAGAAATTCTTCCTGATGTCTAACCTGAACCTCCTGTAGCACAGCTCGAGGCCATCTCCTCTCATCCTGTCACTGGTCGCCTGGGAGAAGAGGCTGATCCCCACCTGGCTACAATCTCCTTTCAAGGAGTTGTAGAGGGTGATAAGGCCACACCTAAGCTGCCTTCTCTCCAGGCTGAACACCCTCAACTCCCTCAGCTGCTCCTCATAGGACTTGTGTTCTCGACCCCTCACCAGCTCCCTGGACACGCTCCAGCACTTCAAAGTCTTTCTTGCAGTGAGAGGCTCAGAGCTGAACACAGGATTCAAGGTGCAGCCCCACCAGTGCTGAGTACAGGGGGACAGCTGCTGGCCGTGCTATTTCTGATCCAAGCCAGAATGCCACTGGCTTTCATGGCCACCAGAACACACTGCTAGGTCATGTCCATTGTATGGGATTGCAGTACTGCTCATCTGAAAATTGCGACACAGACCGATCCTTCTCTTCAGGAAGGTTAAAAACCTTTTTTTTTTTAAATGGCGCCTTTTTGAATGCTTGTCTTTACATACTGGGTTTTGAGCCTTTAGGTTACAAGTCCAAGGTATTGCCTGCAAACCCAAGAGTTAGAAACACTTTTATACCTATGAAAGCTACAGCCATGTTAATAATAAGATTCTGGAGTAGGACTTTGAGGAAGAACACTACATTGCGCAAAACATGAAATCAATCCATGGGAACTGGTAAGACCTGCTTTATGCTTTTTTGATACTGAAAGTGAGCTGAGGACTATTGATAGCTTCTGAGAATCAAGGTAGGCCCTTGACTATTCCTGTTTACGGACTGACCGACTACACAGTAGGCATTTGAAAATGCATTCTTCCTAATAAAGTTGCCTGGAGTTGCAATGAAAACATGATTCATGTAGATTTTATTGACTGGCCCGTTTTTGTGTGTGATGACAACCTATGTCAAACTGAAACAAAGTGAGGCTCTTTCATGCTTGCCAGAATATATTTAACCTTCCATAACTTATTCACCTGGTTTGGA
Source organism: Falcunculus frontatus (assembly GCA_013398115.1). Classification (NCBI taxonomy): domain Eukaryota; kingdom Metazoa; phylum Chordata; class Aves; order Passeriformes; genus Falcunculus; species Falcunculus frontatus. Next base: position 1,050,859 of record VZRV01010981.1, on the reverse strand, counting down.
AGCTAGCTTGTTTGTTTTTTTCAGTAAAGGTGCCTGCTTTTGACCTACTTTATGATCAATAAACAAAAATGCAAGGAAGATGAGTAGCTCATACAAGGTCACACACTGAACTATCTGCTCAGCTGCCTTTTGCACTGTAGACGAGTCTGAGTCATGGTCAGGCAAATGAGGACCAGCAGTACTTATTTTCTTTTTCCTCTCTTTCCTCATTCCTCACATGCAAATCAGTCCTCTCCACAGTCAGGGATTTCTTGCTTTGATTCAGTATTTTGTACAAAAGGCACCAGAAAGGATGCATCAATTCATGGGATGTTTCCTGGCATTGTGCTGGGCTGACTTCCAAACCCAAATGAGCAAATGAGGTAAAACTGGATTGGAGACTGTATGAGGGACAGAGAGTTGGTCATAGGGAAACCACAACTGGGCAGAGAGCAATCGTCTTCTTCTAAATCTTTCATGAATCAACAAATGATGCTACATCTTTATCATAGGCTCTGGGCTCATTGAAGCTTCTCAGTCATGGAAGTAAAGGCTTTAGATATGCTTGGCAGGACAGAGGGGGGACCTGGGGACACTGTGAAAACAGCCTTTTCCCTTTTTCACGGTTGTGTCTAAAGACAAATGATTAAAGGACTATTCCTGCTGACAAGATTCTCTTAAAAACATATACTTTATTGCGTACAACTTAGTCTTCAGAGTGGCCGTTAAAGATTAGGCTCACTGTGGAGGCTGGGATGGGGAACTGTTGTTGATGTAGAGTGAATAACACCCCTGTTCCTTTTGGAGGGGCAGTTTGGATCTCCTCCCTTGGTCCCTTTGCAGCATGCTGTTGGAATGGCACTTACCTGGCTGCTGCTCTCCCAGCCTGATCCCTGCTCCTTCAGGTAGGTCACCATTTCCACTACTGTTTTCTGTTGGGCAGACCAAACAGTATCCAGTTTTACCTGTTGTGCTTTATCTCCTGTCATGAAAATCAATTCTCCCATCCCTGTGTGAGATAGACTATTCCCTTGTGAAATGCCTCGTATCTTCCTCCCTCAAACTCTTATTTTAACTTGTTTATGGTTTGACCAGGTAGTTTGTTATATTGCTAGATGTGGTTTATACAGCTGGGCCTCTGAAAGAGGAAGAACCCTCCCAAACCTGCAGCTTACATACCTCTTTCTCCACCTCCTCTTCCTTCTCTCCTCCCCGCCCCCCGCACCGGAAAAAAAAATATTCGACTAATCAACGGTTGTATCTATTAAAATATCAGTCTGTGGGATACTACATGCAAGAGCAAATCCTACAGAAACCTCTTGCACCTGCAGGGGAAATGTTCCCTATATGGTGTCGAGGCTGGCAGAGTCTTGATTCGGAATAAAATTTAAATGATTCTGGTCGTTTTGCCACATCCTGTTTCTCTCATTTATGCATGCACTATTTTGATAACCAGCAAATAGTTCTCAGTTTGCTGGAGCTAAAGATAGCTTTGAATCGTAGCACTAGTACCCTGCTCCGTTAGAAGTGCTCAGGAACTCTCCCCTTGGGGCCAGCCTCAAAAACTGGGGTGAGACTAAGTTTCCTTTCTGGTATTTCTTTAAGTTTAGCATGATTTCATAACTGCTTTTGAAGTGTTTCAGAGTAACCCAAACAGGAGGAGCTGCAGAGTTTCAATTTCTGGTTACTGAAATGACCAGTGTCATCTCTCTCTTTTTTTCTTGTGATCCTTTGTTTTGTGTGAGATATGAAGTAGATGGAGAAAAACAGTTGGTATGCGTCAATTTCCTGACTCTGCCCGGGGGCCTTCCCTTGTTAACTCTGTTTCTAGGATTAGGGCTTTTTGGCATGTGAGCTGTTATGCAGCTCCCTTGGCTGAAACTTAGAGTTTACTATGATCTGATAACGTGTTAATAGTGTAAATGCTTTGTATAGAGCTTTCACTTGGGCTAGTGTTTTCCTAATGAAGAAAACATAGCATCTCTCCTTTGAAGACAGACTGAGAGAGTAGGACTTGTTCACTGCTGAGAAGAGAAGGCTCCAGGGAGACCTTATAGCACCTTCCAGTGCCTGAAGGGGACTTACAAGAAGGCTGGAGAGGGATTTTAACAAGGACATGTAGTGATAGATCAAGGGGGAAAGGCTTTAAACTGAAAGAGAGTGGAATTAAATTAGGTAAATTAGGAAAAAAATCTTTACTGTGTGGATGCTGAGATGCTGGAACAGGTTACCCAGAGGTGTTGTGGATGCCCCATCTCTGGAAGTGTTCAAGGCCAAGCTGGATGGAGCTCTGAGCAACGAGGTCTAGTGGAAGGTGTCCCTGCCCATGCAGGGGGGGTGGAATGAGATGATCTTTCCAATCCATTCTATGATTCTATCAAATGAGGAAGAAGACTACAAATCCAGCTGAATAACTCTCAGGGATTAAAGTGGAAAATTGGCTTAACAGTGCTCCGCTGCTGGAAAATCCCAGTCTAGGCTCCAGAGCAGTTTGTGTGCACGCTCAGATGTTTACCTGTGCTGTTGCATTCAGCTGTAGTGAACATAGGCCTCCTCTTGAAGCTGAGATCTATTTGAAATCAATATTTTGTTGCTCACAAGTTTGAAGAATGACCAGGCTGGGATTTTATGCAGGTCTGTCACATATTTTGAAAACAAAGTTCTTTCTGACATTTGATGCTTTCTAGGCCTTTCACATAATCTACGTTAAGATAACTTAGACTTTGGTCTATGCAGGTTTTGTGCTTCCCAAGAGAAATGGAAAAGACATATATTTTAATTAGATACTTACAGCAGATTTTTTAGGACGAAAGTGATAAGCAGCTCCAGCTACAGGCTTATAACTTCTTCGTGCTTCTTTTCCTTGGTCTGTCAGGAGATGCTAGCCCTCCTAATGCACTACAGCCATTTAAACAGCACACACAAATCCTTGGCAGTGCAGTGCCCGATAGCTCAGAATGCTGCGGCTCCCGTGTGGCAGTGGGAGCCCAGCCCTGGGCCATCACCACTAGTCATTTGCTATCTGTAGATGCATCTGGAGTGAGGATGAAGTCAGCGAGACTGTTCAGGTAAGCAAGTCCAGTATTTTGGGGCGCCTTGCTCTCACTGGCAATCCTGGAACTACTCAGCTAAGTGAGACGAATAACATTTGGCTGTGTGTGTGGAGAGTTGTGTTCTTTCCATTAAACAAAACGTGACCTCTACAGGTTCTCCTTTTCTGGTGTAAACACGATGTCTACACCACCTGGGGAACCTCTGCACTAGTGCTGCTGATTCCAAATAAAGTAATAGTGACAGGACCCTTCCCTGCAACTTACTCTGTTAAATTCATAATGCAGCAGTGCAAGAAAATGAACTCATTGGACCAGATCCTTACAACTGTTGTAAATCTTGGTCACCTTATGGACTTTGCTGCAAGTGTTCCAGGGTACACAAGGAAGCGAATGGGATCATTCTCCTTCTTTATTCCCTACCAGCACCACCACCACGTGTATTTTATTTTACTTTTAGTATTTATATGTGACTGATGCTTCCTGCCCATGGCAGGGAGGTTGGAACTAAATGATCCTTGAGGTTCCTTCCAACCCAATCCGTTCTGCGATTCTACAAAATACTTGTTTGCCTATTTTTTCCTCAGCGGTGCTGCTGATGTTCTGCGAGCAGTTCTGGAGGGTAGAGATGCGGTTTGTTACCAAGTTTCAGCGTGTGTTGCCCGTCTCTTTCCCTTTCTCCTCCTTCTCTGCTTTGTGGAGCAGATGGTGCTAATTCCCGTGGTGGCTCTTGATACAGCTGAGGCCTCTTCCCTGATGCCCCTACTGTACCATGGAAACTCCCTGTGGCATTTTTGGAGAAGAGAATACACAGTTGATTATTGTCTTTTGTTTATGACTTTTAAGATCCTATTAGGATTATATTTCTTTTTGCTGTGCTCTTTCACCTCCCCTTCCAACCTGTCCCAAAGATCTGTGGTCTGAAATTCCCTGCAGCCTGGGGAATATTGCTTTTCATTACTGCTGTAAGTTATATTATTTTGCATTCCTACAGACATCCACCCACCTACCCACCCACTGCATGTTTACCTTTGTAAACATCCTCCCATTTTGATTGTACTTACATTTTTTTTCAAGCAGAAATGCTGACTCTTTACATATAACAAAGGTCATTCTCTTGCTTTCTGTTTCAATTAAGAGGCTGAAGTGCCACTAATTGCCGTTTTTAATTAGCCTGTTCTTTAGTGCCCCTTTTCTCATCCTTTGGGCCTCCCCCTTTCTTGTATTATACAAGTACAACAGGATGATTGTCAAAACACATCTTCCTCCCCCCATGGGCCACTAGTGTCTCCTGCCCACACCTGGCAGACCCCGTGTGATGTTTTTTGGACTCCTCCAACTCTAGCACCACATCCCTGTCTTCAATACACTCCGTTGCTCTCTCCTGACCTTTCTGATTCTTTTCAACTATACGCTTTTCTCTTTGCAGTTAGGTCAGTGGCTTTATATAGGCGAAATCAGGAATAGAATTTCACCTCCTGTATCTAAATGCTTTATTTATTGTGCCAGCTTTTCTCCTAATTCAGCTTGCTGAGTTGCTCCTGCATTCTCCTGCCATAAATGTCTCTGTGCATTTTTGTGTATCATATAATGATGCCTCTTTGACCCTGTACATTGTGCTGCTCAACTTTCCTCCAAACCATTCACAAAATCCACTCCTTTTAGGCTAGCCTTCCTTTGCTGTTCTGCACCCCAGTCTTTTGTGCCACATATCAAGCCAAATCCTGATGCTACTGAAGTAATTTGAAATGTTGCCATTTGCTTCAATGAGACAAAGACTGAGTTCACTGTCTGCAGATTTAAATATTATGAATGGGGGAAAGTGGAGAGTGAAATGACAGGAGAAAAAGAATCATTAAGTTCATTACGCCTGCTGAACAGATCCTGTGAGCTCTTGCTGTTGAGGCATGTGTCCTCCCGTGCTGCTGGTTTTTGTCACCTTTGCTGTGCTATGCTTAATTTAGATTGTAAATTCCTCACATTAGACTCTTTCTGTTTCATTTGTCCTTAATGTGGCATGCCCACCTATGGAATTGTGCAAATATAGTAACTCACGGAGAAGATGTAGTCTTCTGAAAATTTTGGCCAGTTTAGGCAATTAAAAAAAAAATCATCAATAAATCACCTTTTCATAGTACCAAACAGGAAATCTCTGGGCAGTGGTCAGGATCTCAGTGGAAAGTCTAGCTTCACTGTGTGACAGTGCAATGACCACAGTAAGGTACAGAACAGAAGCCTGTGAAGGAACATTTTGTTCATCACCTTTGTATCTGTGCCAGGCTGAGGGGTATAAATCCTTAAAATTCTTTGTATGGGAAGATGTAGTTTTCCTTTGAAAATATGCATGCAGGACTAACCTCAGTATGGCCTCTAGCAAAAGTTCACCGTGGTTCTGTGTTATTTGAGAAGACAAACAGCCATCCTGTGCTTTTTCTTACACTACTATGCACAGTCTCCTATATCTTGTCTCAGGTGAATCCTCAAAGGCCTGAGCATCCCGGTGACATAATACTTTAGAGTAGCTGTGGTTTTGTGGAGAGCAGTGGGTCTGGCTCAGGCAGTCCTAATGATGTACTGAGTGGTGGTTATGGCCGAAATGAAAAAGGCAAGAATTGCTCTGTACAGCCAGAGCTCAGAGTGGAGGTGGGGGAGCAGAGCAGGCTGTTTCTGGGGAGCTGCATGACTCTGCTGTTCACCCCCTTGTTCATTAGTAAGTGGCCTATGCCCTTTGTGGGTTACAGAGCAATGTATTCCAGTTACATCAAACTCTGATACTGCTGGATAGCAATGGCACAATGGATTCAACTTTATTTTGCAGCTATCACAAGCTAATTTCATTCTTGCTGAAGTCACTGGCTAAACAAAACCAACATTCCTCTCTGATACATGTGAGATTACTTTTTTCCCCCCTTCTTTTTCTTTCTCTGCTTAAGGTTCACTTTAGAACACCAAAGACCTGATTCCCGTGCTTTTCCTGGATTTCATTGGTTTAATTTCTACAACTTGCACAGTTCTCTTGGTTTAGAGAGGTGATAAAAGAAAACCAGAGCCTCTTTCATGTTATGTGACAAGCCAGTGGTGGCATGGTGCACTGGGATAGAGCTGCTTCAGCTAGCAGTGAAGGTCTGTCTGTCTTGCTGCATCTGTTGCTTTGATATTTGAACAGGACTCTTCTGAGACAGTCTCTGTCACTCCTTAATTAGCCTGTCACTCCAGTGAGGAAAGAAAAAACTCAACAAAAAAGCCTGAGACAGGAATCTAATGTGGCTTTACTGAATGACAGGGCACAGCACATGGCTGGCCAAAGAAATATGTATTTAAACAAATTACTTCACCTTTACACATCAGCCCCTGAGTGAGCGTCTTGCGTAATCTAAGAAGGAATGTTAGGAAGCAGTTTCCAGCAGGAATCTCAGTACGTCTCTTGTAAGCATAAAGGTACTCATGAGAACAGTGGGGAAGGGAAGTCAGGGATCTACAGCTGGAAGACCCTGGGCCATAGGCTGCCCTGTAGGGATACTGGTGAAAGCACTGGATGACTGATTGGGAATTTGTGTCTCCTTGTGATGGGCTCATGTTCACCCGAGAAACAGCTTCGCTCGCTGTCCTTAGGGTCTGCACTGGAACAAAATGTATCACAGGAGTTACTAAAAATTTTCAACCAGGCTGGAATTCCTGCTGTGTGAGAGACCAGAGTTTAGTGAGAGCCAGTCACAAGCTCCAGAGCATTTTTGAGCCAAGGATAAGAATGGCCATTGAGGGAATTAAAGCAAATGCAAAACACAGGCTTGGTTATTGTTTCAGTCACTTCTGAACAGTGAGTGGTCCATCCATTTAATTCTTATGAACAGGTCTTGTTCATAGGAATTATGAACTTTTTTAGCAAGAGGCAAGAGTTCATGTTCTCAAGTATATAGCTCAATTAGAGTGCTCTCACCTAGTATTTTTAGCTAACACAACAAGTGTGACTTTGATATTCTGCAAAGCAAGTGCTGAAGTCTTAACACGTACCTTGATTTTCTTCCTAAGGTCAGCTGCCACTTTAATTTCTCCACAACCCTGTTTTTCCTGCTAGAAAAGATTCTTAACAGTTACACTGTGTGAAATTTCATTTTGTTCCTGTAACATGGTATTTTCTCCAAAAAATATTTAACCTGAGAGTTCATCTTTGGCATAACTCTTACTTCAGTGGAATTACATCAGAAACAAATTTTGTCTCTAGAAACCAAGTAATGGATCAAAGATTTATCATTAGAATGTCTTGTACTCTGTGACCCTGTAAATGCTTTCCACATCAGAGGCAAGGTCTTCATTAGGACAAATGAGATAACACACTTTACTACAGGCTTGTAGTAGCCATGTAGGCCTTTTTCTTTCCACATTTAAATAGATTTGACTGAAGTTAGATCGTGTTGCTGGATTTACATATCTGTTGACTTAAATCTTCTTCCTAATCAGCTTCCTAATGTCCAATATTGTCATCAGCAATGGAAGCTTTCCCACAGGCTATCCTGCCAATCTGTACCATTTTACTAGGCCTTGAATATGTGAGATAACTGGATTCTTCTTATTATTTCAGCTAGAAAGTAAATTGGTAAACAATTGATTTAAGGTAAATCAATATATTACTTATCTAAAGCAAAACGACGCCACATAGAAAGACACTGAGGTAAACATGTACATGTTTTAACCAATGTAATTAGTCCAGAAATAGACACCTTTTGATGAGTGATGTTGCAATTATAAGCGACCTGTGACTTCCTTGCTTCCAGAAATTACTGCTGCCACAGCCTCCTAGCAGAGCAGCTTGCGTGCTTTCATTTCAGGTAACATCAGTTGGTTTAGTTCTGGCCACCAGTATAAAAAATTCAGCCTAACCCAGTTTCTTTTGCTTGATGAACATTGGAAACCTTCTTCAACACAACTGGGTCAGTAACCTCTGGTATGGTGGTACCGTCACCATTGCAGCTGATTCTGGATGAGGACTTCTATGCAGAAATTGGTACAATCTCCTTAGGTAACTTGCTCTTCAGAACAGTTTTTGGTACATGTGATCCTGAAGAAATAGGCTTACTGTAGTAGAGATGCTGATGGTATTGTAAACTGACTGCTATTGACTGGATTTAGACTCCCAAGACACTATGCGAGGATGCAAGTTTTATTAAATTCTCTCAACGTATTTCTTCGTGGTTTTCCCCCCTCTCCTTTATTTAAAAATGTGTCTGAAAAACTTGGATTTTTTTAGTATTCACTACAGATTTAAGTGTCTCAGAACTGGGGCTTTTCATGCTTCACAAGGATGCTATTACTTGCTAGTAACTTTTTTGTTAATGGGTCTTCATAGTTAACTATGAACCACACAGAGAAAAATATGATGGTCAAGGTGTCTGTTGACCTGTACCAGTTGATGGTACTTTGGCATCTAACAGATGAAGTACAACTCTATGTTCACTTCTCACTTGTCCCACCAGTATAAAGAGCAAAAGTTAGGTACACTAGGCAGAGGCAGTTGTGCAAATTCTCATTTTTGTACTGTACATCAGGGGAACCTGAGGTAGGACTAGCAAAATAAGTTCAGATTTAATAAGAAGAAAATTGAGCCTTTACTAGAATTGAACCATCTTGGATGACAAATTTCTGAAAAATAAAAACTTCTTCCTTTATCGCTTTTATATTCCAGCTTGCAAAAAGGAATAGAATAGCAAAAATAGAGTGAAAGTGCTCTTGTGGGATAGTGAGCCTGCAGGGCAGGCAGACGTTTCTGCTCTCCCAGAGCAGGACTGTGCTCAAGTGGAATCTTAGCTCAGATTAGGCAGTGCCAGACCAGGCAGTTTGTGTCCAAATCACAACTGAAACGATTTGCTAGTGAGATTCCAAGGTGGCTGGCTAGAGAGCTCTAATAAAACCTCCCAAAACAGTAAATTAGTCCTGAAACAATTAGCCAGCTTTGTGTGCCTGCCCCAAATTGCAGGTGTTTGAGAGAAGGCAGTTTATTTTAGTTCACAGAGCTATCTATAGGCTAAAAATTTAGTCATACATTTCCTATATAGGGTTTATTCAAGTACAAGTATATGTACATTATAAAATATTTATAAGGATAGTTACAACATGGAAATATGTTGTCTGTTTCTGGCTGTACAAGTTTTGGAGGAAGTAGATGGAAAAATACTCTGAACTGGAGACATTAAAAGGGACTGCTAGCATGAAATTCAAAGTCAGAAGGCTCAGGCATTAGATTTGTCTTCTACTTAATTTTATTTTTTTGTTTTCCTCATCTCTTTGTATGAAAGTTGTGAAAAATGGCAATACCCAGATTTAAGCAAGGAATTGTCAAAACTGCAGTGTAAGCAAACAGAGGTGCATTAGCTTTTCCTTTCCTAGTGTCTTCTGTACAGTGACCTTCAGTAAGACTTCTGTTAACAGGAGGTTAAAAACCTTCTGATAGGAATGTGAACTTTGAAGTTGGTTGTATTCCTTTTACCGGAAGCTTTGTTACGAGAGATTTCCACCCTTCCCACCCCACTGTAGAGAGGTTTTTCTTGTGGATGAAACAGAAGGGGAGTGCTTTTCCCATGAGAGCTCACAGCCTAGCATGACTATTACAAAATCACCACAGACCTCCTCTTCCTTCTCCCTACACAGGAGTCAGTTTGTCTTTTGTTTTCATGAGGTCAAATTCACTGATGAGTTTTAGTGGAGTGTGGTCTGTCCCTGGTGTCCATTTACCTCATATGATAATTTCTACAGGATCTCAAGCAATCATGGTCTGTCAGGACCTCCACCTCAGAGGCGATTTGGGCATCTGCACAGTGTTCCATTAACGTCAAGTGTGGGCTTTGATTCAACAGTGACTCAGAGCTGAGGGCAGAGTGTTGCTTCATGAAGTACCAGCTATGCACTCTGTACCGCCTGGGATTCTTTATAAATTGCAGAGCATCCCAGGAGATTCGGATTTATTTCTTGAGTCAATGGGGCTTTGGTAGTTAGGAGATCCTAACTGATCCTTCTGAGATCCTTCTGAGATCCTTCTGCTGGTGATGTACTTGAGACATCACCGAGTACTTGTCTACAAGTACTGGGTGCAGTGTGAGCTGATCCAGAAACAGGAAATTTTCTGTCTGTTTGTTTGTTTTAACACGTAACAGAAGATTCTTGAGGCTACCAAGAGCATTGGAGAGGCATGTTTATTTATTTATAGACACACTGTTTACATATCATAGCTTGATGAAAAGCTGAAGTCATTACACTTGAACCGAACATGTGACTCTGTAGTTATCTGTATCACGCTGCATGGCTGTAGGCCAAGGCAATACATGTACAGTTGTGCAGCTGAAGCAGTTGTTCCTTCAGCTTGCCTTTGCTTCTTTGCTGAAAGTTAATATCCCCTTGGTGTGCCACCTAAGCTCCTTTTAGATATCTCTTTAAAAAGTAATTTAGATTAGCATAAACAAATAATTTAAGCAGTAGGTCTCTTTACTTGAGTTCGTCTCAACTGATGGTTAGGGAATGCTTGCACAAGCCCTTTGACTAGTTGTAAGCGTGGTAATTTCTGGCTAAGGCCTTGTGGATGAAGTGGGAAGTGGCAGACTCTCCATGTAACATGGTGGCACTTAGAGGACATGTGACAAAGTCATTTCTCTTCATAGTTTTTAAATAAGCCTTGTTTTGCCTATGTAGTCTCCACTGGCAGCAACATTAATTGACATGGAATACACTGTTCAGAAATTTTTCTTTCTGAATCACCACTGGGATTTAGTAGAACGGGATTCTGTAGTGTGCAAAGGTGGAGAGGGGGTAAAAAGTCACAGCACATGCAGGGTCAAGCTCCATCATATTCTGCTATGATGCATTCAGTGTGAGCAATATCACAGGGGTTATGCCTGTTGCTTATGAATGGTTCTTTTTGAAAGAGAGATGCTTTTTTGCTGATATGTTGACAAATGCACAAGAGTAATTGTGCTTCCTGCTGACAGTGTTGTGCAGACTATCCATTTTGAAGGAATTTCTGTTCTGTCTCTCAGGTGATGCTCCCACTAAACGCTGCCTCTTTCTTCTTTGGAGGCTTTTCTATTGGTGCACCTTCTCAATATAATCTAGGTGAATAGAGAACCACATCTGGGCTTCTGACAAGGGTAGTCCCTTAATGAGAGACCCAGTCATGTTTTTTGTTATATTTGCTCTTGGAAGTACATTAATGTCTTGCCTGCATACGAAGAGATAAACTGGACAGAGTGTATAGATAGAAGGATGTATGGTTGGTAGTGCAGGATGAGAGAAGAGAGGGGTAGAGTAACAGCGCTGCAAGAAAAAATAGCGGGAAAGTTGAACTTTGTGGCCTCATGGAAAGCCCAAGGTAGTGGGCACAGTAACATTGACTAATCTGTTCCTGGGGAAACTGTCTTGTCCTCTTCAGAGTGTCTGTATGATCACACTTGTTTTGCAGCATGGATGGCAGAAACTTTGAAGGGGCCAGCAGCGTAAAATGAGACTGAGTTAACAAGTTAATGACTTCTGAAAGTGAGGATGAAGATCCTTGAGATACATTGAAACAACAGAGACAAATCCTAAAGCCTCCTTGCTTCCATCTCTTTCAAAATAAGAAAAAAAAAAAAGACTGGATCAGTGCAGGATGTGCAGGACTTGCTGAATGATGGTGTAGATCTGTAATTTGTTTTAGTCAGTGCTGCAGTCTCGTCTGCCAGCAGTTCCTGACTATATGTCCCAACCTGACACTGCCTTTCCTTGTACCAGATGTGAAGTGGTCAAGGCAAGAGAACGCACTGCGCTTAAAACAATTCGATTTGTTTTTACATCATTCTTTTACATTTAGTGAGCATATGAGAGTTTGTGTGGCATGGGGGGAAGAGACACGTGACGGGAATAGTGGGAGGAGAAGAGTAGAGGACATTTATTTTAAGGTCAGTGCCAGCTACTGCTGTCTTTAACTGAATGTGGGACTGTGGCACAGAATGGCCATGTAGTAGGCAAGGAAACAGATAAACCACGTCTGGTTGATTAAAATAGTGCAGGTGTTGAAGGTAATGTAGCAGGTCCTGTGCTTGGAGACGGTTCATGTCCTCCCCATGCCTTTAGCTCCTCTATCAGCAGAAGAGCAGATAAATCCCTCGAGGGGTTCCTATGGGGTATAATTCAGTAAAGCCCTCAGGAGGAGAGGTTTACAGAGATAGGCAGTGTTTGTAGATTGAAACCAGGTGCCTGTGTTGACCAAGAAAGTTTGCAGCATTTACACTTGGCTGGAAGTGAGCAAGTTTCTCTGGCCTGGTGCGGACCTTTCTTCAGAAATTGGGACTGCCTCTTTGTAACTCTGGGTTTATGCTGCACATTTTGGTCTGCAGCCTTCAGTGATGAAAAATAGGGCTCAGCAGCCTTCAGTGTTGCATATTTGTCCTTATGTATGTGGCAGAGTGCTGACTTTCACTGAGACTCTGCCCTTAAGTAGGTTATATCAGGTAGCACCTGCGTGATAGGGAGATGGCACAAAGCAATTGATCTAGCAGCCTCTCAGCTGGGAGAACAAGAGCAGGATGTGGTCTGAAATGTCTCAGTAGTGAAATTTACTACCGTTTGCTTCTTTTTGGTATATACCCCTAGGCCCTGTGTAGTCTCCAGACCCTCCAGAAGGGGAAGAACAAGCCACAGTTACAGCAGGAAAAATTTATTGATGATGTTGAGCGGCATGAAGAGGTGGTGTTTAATTTTATTTCAAATAGAGACTATTGTAGCATCAATGAAAGGGCACAGAGATCTGGAGAAGGGACCTACTTGCTCCTCTCTTGCTTCCTTGTAGCTCTGCTAAGCAGACATTTCTGCTTACTCCTGGTTTTCCCCGCTAAAAGTTCCCATGGGCAGTAATTTTGTTTAGATCTGTTTCTGTTAAAGAGGGCAAAGAGAGACCATTATGTCCTCTAGAACATGCTAGGTTTAAAGAAAAAGCTGAGGTCTTGATTTTGCAATAAGACTGACTCTTCAGTTTGTTTCTGTGTATTTCCAGTGCTACTAATCAGTTATGAGCTCTTTTACTATTTCAGCATATTCTCAGGTCAAAAACTACTCTTGCACATAATGTTGACTGTCATAGAATCATTTAGGTTGGAAAAAGCCATTAAGATCATTGAGTCCAGCTGTTAACCCAGCACCTGAGTTCCACATCTACACGTCTTTTAAATACCTCCAAAGATGGTGACTCAACCACTTTTACGGGCAGTCTGTTCCAGTGCTTGATAACACTTTCGGTGGAAAAATTTTTTTCCAAATATCCAACCTAGACCTGTCCTGGCGCGACTTGAAACCATTACCTTTCTTCCTGCCCCTTGTTAATTGGGTGAAGAAACCCACACCAGAAGCTAGCTTCCTCAAGGAAGACACATTTTGTCTCTTTTTATCTACCAGTCATATAACAAATGCGCTTTTACCTTCCCCTTTGGTCAAATAGATGGGCCATAACAAAATTTTAAGCATGAAATTTTGTTAGTTTGCAAAACTGTCCTGCTCACTAATGTAACTTGAGTGAGCCCTGGCTTTCTGCCTGCACCTCTTTTGTTCCAGAGACGTTCTCTTCTTCCAGCATTACACATGTGTGAGTGGAGTGGATGTCAAATACTGTAGTATTTGTTGTACTTTTGTTTCTGGCTGTTCCTTATCTCTACAGTTTAGCACTTTTTCATTAATATTCTGGTTCTTATAAGAATGTATAGGAACAGTGGGCGAGAAAGAAGCATACAAAAGTTCTTACAAGAGGAGACATGATGAGAAGTGGGGGCATCCTGCATGAGATGCCTGCCTGCAGCTCTGACAGACTCCCTGCGCTTTGCCGGGCTTCTCAGCAAAACCTGCCCTGCTTTAGTAGGAATGGTGAGCAGTTGGTCAGCACTTTCAGACCAAGAGGTTTTCCACACAACAAAGCCTGTGGTGCTTCTGGGTTGGCTTCCTCTTGGGCTCTCATCTGATTTAAGTCAAAAAAGGATGTAAAGATAGAGTCATTTCTGCTGAAAAAAATGGAAAGCATGAGAATAAACCTACAAGACACTGCTTTGACTGAAGTCAGAACAGGGCAAGAGGAAGGGAATTACTACTTCTACAAAATCAAAAGACATTAATCAAAAGGCAGTCCTGTGTACCCACCTGGCAGGAACACACAAGTTTATTTTTGTCCTGGGAAGCTGTTTCTGGATCTTTGAAATGTAACCCTCGTTACAGCAAGTTTGAGGAGTTTGCTGAGTGTCAGACTGCCGAGCAATTCGCTTTGTTGCATTTTTGTCTCCTTCCTTCTTCTCCTTCCAAGGAAGACATCTTTTCAAGCTCCTGTCCCCTCCCAAAATACCGTAGTAACCCACCAGCTTTACCAGAAAATACTTAGCACATTAGCGGGTTTAAGTGTCATAGCTGTAGTCATTCAGAAGGCCAAAGAGCTGCATATATTTCGTTCCAGTATCCTTTCCAGCTTTTTGACAACACTCGGTGGGCAGAGTTACAAATGAAGCCCGTGGTACAGATGAAATATGAGTTGCTGCTCTGCCCAGAGAAGCAAGTTGTGTATGTGTGGATGTGGCAGAGGGAGGAGGGCTATGAGATCAGCTGGGTGTCTGTAGTGAGAGAAGTGTGAATGGCAAGGGTAAGTTTTCTATTACATAGTGTCCAAATAAAAATGGTTGTAGTTATTGAGGTTATCTGTTCTAGAGTGAAAAAAAGGGTCAGCACTGCCCTATCCAGCATTCTCTTTAAATAAGCTGTATTTTTGCTCTGTTGTTTTGGCTGTCTTGGATGATTCCTGTCTTCTCTAAATTACTTCTGTAATTGCTTGTGTGCCGGATTCTGCTCACAGCTTCAGAAGCATGACACCAGGAACTATTCTTCCCAAGTCAATGGAGTCATGCTAATTTTTTTCTTAATGTGGTGCAACTGAGAGCACTTCTTGGTCACTGCTGTATTAACACCTGTTAGCAGGAACAGAGAGGCCCCCCCTCTGCTGAATGGAGACAGAGAGTGGCTTATCTTTCTTGCAGATGTTACTGGTTTTTTTTCTGCTTGGTGTGAGGAGGCATGATGAAGCACAGGAATGTATCATATCTTTTCCATTCCTCTCCTTGCTGGTTTGGGGCAGCAAAAAATGAGAGGGGATTAGGTACCCATTAGCGAAGTGAGTGGGAAAATGCTTAATAAGCTCCTATTTTCTTGAGCATGGGGTCTGACTTTTAGGCAGTGGCTGCAGGCAGTGGCTGCAAGTGGAATATATGCAGAGAATGCATACACCTACTTTCTTTCCCCAAAATTACAATACTGGAGGCTTTTGGTATGCAAAACCTTTCAGGTTCTGTTGGCTGCCTGCCAAGTTCAGGCTCTGCCCCACTCTTATGTTCCCTTGCAGTAGGCTGGCTCAGGAGTTGACCCCCAATTACAAAGACAGAGGGCTGATGGTCACACAGCTGAAGGACAGGACCTCACTCCTTTAGAGCCAGTAGCCCAGTCTCAAGTTATTTCCAGCCTGGGAGCTCCTCCCTTAAGCAGGGCAAATCAAACTTTACCTCAATGCAAAACTGTCCCTTCCAGTTCCCTTTGCCTCTTTAGCCCCACAGGAGCCCGGATTCCTTCTCTCACGGAGGTGAGATACTGCTGATTGTTTCCTGCACTGTTGCAGGGCCACACAGTTTCTGCTAAGTTTGGTCCTTGCCCCAGCTTCTAACCATTCTGGGCCTACGTGGGCTCAGCAACAGCTCCGAGCTCTTCCCACAGAGGTTAAACACTATCAGCTGGCTGGTCAGAGGTGTCCTGCTTCATGTCAAGTAGGTGCTACTGTATTCCCTTTCCAACACTGCACAATAATGAGGTCTGAATCCATTAGGGAACAGTGCTTGAGTGCTGCCCTGCAACGTAGCCTGTCACTACAGCGCTGTAAATACCTTTAATAACTGTTTGCATTGGTATTTCCTTGCTACAGTGCAGAACCACCCTGTAGCTCATCAGAAGTGTGTCTGACCATGCTGTAGGCAGGAGGCCTTCACCAGGAACACACAGGCTTGAGTGCAGCTCAAGAACACACAGCCACAGAACACACAGGATGAGTGGCAACATCCTACAAGGGCTGAACTCAAGTGTTTTCAGGAGGTTTTTAAAATCTTTGCTCATTATTTGGAGACACAGTGTGCTGGAGTGACTGGACATTCTCTCTGGAGGAAGCAAGGGCTCAATCAGTAGTACCTACAGGGAGGAGCAGAGTTCACCTAGAATGGCCAAAGGAAGAAGTGCTTATGTTTGTCTGCTTTTTTTGCATACCCCTTCCTTGTCCGTGGACCAAGCGATACAGTTCTTTGCACCAGTTTGTCATAGTTACTACTGTATTAAAAGAAAAATCAAGAAGGGACATTCAGATTTTGCAGAATAGATAGGTTACTCCACTCTTTATGGGTCAAGGATGTGTCTAATGCAACATACTGTCTCTTAAAAGCAAACAGTCAGAAGCAAAAAACTCACACAACTCCAAGTCTTTATTTCAGTACTTCCTCAATATTGCATAACTCTATGAAGGCAAGTGGCATGTTTTAAACAGGTGTAGAGTTGTGCCTCACTACTTCCTGTATTTCAAACCCTGCTATCTGATTGGAATGGGAGCACAGGTATTGCATGCCTGTGTGCCTTGTGCCTCGGTAACCCTGGATTATGCATTCACTGAATCGCCAGCCCCTTTGCTTTTCTTTGTCTGGAGCTGGCGTTCATCTCTATCCACCATTCTCTCCTCCTACTGCTTATACACATGGTGCAGTCATGCACTGGGCTGAGCTCCTGCTCGTGCCAAATCCACCATGCTGTTGAAGGAGGATGTTACAGTGCTGGAACCAATTGCAGCATAAAGAAGCCAAGAAATACATGAAAAAGGGAACTGTGTTTAAATCATCACATCAAATAAAAGAAAAACCCAAATAAATGTGAAGAGAACATGAAATTTCGTTTTTGATGTTCTGTGCTGGGAAGGTTTCAATCTCTTTTTAAAGCTCCTCCTCCACCCTCTTGCTTCTTATGGGATTGTATCCAATATTCCAATGTTCATGTAATGCCTTGACTTTGCTATCATTCTTCTTGGGATAATTATAGGTTAGTATAATGTACCTATTGTTCTGTTCCACAAAGCAGCACTGTCATACGGATGGCAGGGGTGAGGTGGGGGGGATCTTTGTGTGTTCTCCTGCATCCACGTTGTGTCTTTAATTAGTGTTCTTCCTTGCCTTTCCTTTTTTATTTTAATTTTTTTCCTTCCCATTGTACATGCTGAGTACTTCCCCTTCTCAGATTGTTGGTCTCTTTTCCCAGTTACACTGGTGCTCTGTTTTTTTTTGTTTTGGCTGAGTTCATTCCCATCATAGCAGGTTTGCCTTTCAGATGAAAATAACATGAAAACCAAGTAATGAGTTACTGGTGTTTACAGAGAAAGCATATAAATAATTCTTTCCTAAACCATATTACTTGAGTCTCTTTTGTTATCTTGTATGATTTTTCCTAAATTCAGAAAGAAGAAGAAACCTACCCTGTGCCCAAGGGCTCCACTCTGCGTTTGGGCCCTGCTGCACGAGGCACCGCATAAACATGTACTAACATGGTCCCTGACTGGAGTGCTCACAAGTTTTTCTGTAACAGGATTCGTCTTTGCCCTCCAGGTGCAGGTGTGGGAGACTGCTGTTGAGTGTTGTACAGTGGGTTTGGTGCTGGGTCTTCCGTTGTGTTTGCTAGACAAGGTGCCGAGGATATTATTGGGTGCTTGAGAAATGTTAAGGAGAGGCTGAAGAGCCCAGTTAATCTCGGCTCCTGTACCCAGGAGATGAATGTCAGTTCCTAACTGGTGGAGAAGCTGTGTCATCAGTTGCTTGCTTTCTATTGTTGCCACCTCCAAGAAAAATAATATTCAGAGCTGGTGATGTATTTTAACCTGTAGGTTCATCTTGATTAGCTGCTGTGTATTTTGCTGTAAACTACTTTTTACTTTTGAGTCAAATAAGTGGTCTGGAGGGATGGTTTCTGACTAGCCCATCAAAGCAAAACAGTAGTGGGCTGGTTTTTTTATTTTTCAAGACTTCACACAACTTCCTTCTCTTTGAGTGGGTTTACCAGAATAATGAAATGGGAAGCCTCCAAATGATTGTGTTTTTGAAACCTATTGTTATAGAGGAGGGGATTATAGATTTTGGAAAAACCTGGATTAAAACCTCTCTGCTAGCAATGAGTGTGCCTTGAGTACATGCAGCTTCCCTTCTGTAAATGGACACCAGTGTGTTCTGTGGTCAGAACTTGGTCTCCTCTTTCGCAGTTCCTGGGTTTCTTCTTGCTCCTGATGCACAAAGCCGAAACACACGGTTTCAACTTGAATATTTCTTTCAAAATGCCTTACATGAATCTTGGAAAGATCTGAAGGCTCATCCAACTTTGTCATTGCTAGGCTCTTCTGGGACAGGGAGTGACTTCTACTGTGAAGCATTTAAAATCATCGGTGTCCGGACAGATTTTTTTGCAAGTCTGAAAAAGCATGGTGTCCATCTCTGGGTGTGTGGAATGGAGTAAAACAGACTTAGTGGATGGAAGTGGACTTCTTCCTATGCCTTGAGAATGTGATCTTTCTAAAAGAAAAATTAACCTCCTTCATAATGATAATTATGGTAGAATTTTGTCTCCAAAATGAAAGAAACAACACAGATGTACAATTTTGGCAAGCCGCAAATATTAAGCAGCCAGGCTCTTTCTCTCTGGTGTAATTCCATGGACTTCAAGGGAATCTGGCCTAAAATGCCTTTGACTGATATTTGCTGGGTCTTTTACTGTGTCCTGAGTAATGCCGAATCAGATTTGATGTTTTAGAAATGGATGAACTCTTGTATGTTCAGTGCTGCATGGTGAGAAACACCCCCTGGTATGAGCACACACGCATCCACACACACATTGAGTGCTTTCTGGGGATGTTCCCAGAACCAAGGCACTTGCCAGGTGTGATTGCAAGCCAGCTCTGGCTGTGTTGTGTGTGTTGGAGAAGCACAGGGATGTTCCTCACAACTGCTGCTTGCCTTGTGCTTGCTTATTGTATTTCCCCTTTGTATCCTGAAGTGGAAACCACAGGTTAATCCCAGTCAGATTGTGTAAATGTTTGCCCCTGTTGGACCAGACCCAGAAAAATTCCTCCCGCTGGCTTCAGTGTATTTACATACCACAGGTCATTACAAGGTGGTGCTCACCTTTGTATTCATTCCCCCATGTCAAAGCAGAGATATTAGTTCATTTTTCTTTTTTCGTCAGTATTTCTTCTATTTTCTAGGTTACTTTTTTTTTTTAAGAGATAAGAAAGCGAAAGGAGCGATCCCCATGGGTCCTGACATCTGCTGCAGTCATTCTCAGAGACTCAAAGGAGATTTAGGGAAGGAGAGGAAATAGTCTGGCTGCAGTCTCTTATTGTTTCTCTTTCGTGGGCCCCCACCCACCCTGCACCCTCCTGGGCCTGCAATCCACTAACTAGCTCCTCCTGACTCCAGCTGTCATTTTTCCTTTTTATCTACTCTTCTCTCAAAGAACCAAATGTCATCTCTTGTGGTTCCCTTAGCTGGGGTCAGAGACTCCTTTATGTGCATTACGCTGATCAAGGATTTTTAACTGGGAATGAGAGCGGTAATCAACTGCATGGTTGGGGAAGGGGAGAGATTAAATCTGAGAATTGCCAGTGATTGCCCCACGTGAAGAACAGCGAGCAGCTAGCAAAACACATGCTATCATTATGCTCTTATGATTATTTTATTCCCTCAGTGACAGTAAAATGCTATCTATAGCAGAAAGGTAGGACAAAGTCCACCCTTGTTTAGCCCCGTGGTATTAAATGGATTTTCGGTGGGGTAGAATTGGGAACAATTAGATTTACTATTCAGAATGACTCATGTTTTCAGACCCTCTACCTGGGGGATTTCAAGAAAGGGAGAAGGGAAATCAAAGGTATGCTTGTGATCTAAATTGAGAAGACGTTTTTGTTCAGGAAAGAGCAGCCATTTTTATATCCAGTCTTGACTGTGTAGCTGTGGGGAAGTCATTGGAGGGTGTAGTGGGATGGGACTTCTGCTGTGTCCTGACACTTCAACTTTGTCAGCGAATTTTGGGGCATGATGGGTGAATAAAAGTGGGGTGAATAAAATACAGGAAGGGTTTCTGATGCTGCTTCGAGCTTTGCCCATGGTTTGTTTTTCTGGTTTATTCAACACAGAATCAAGCTTCAAGGGACGGCAACAGACTGCAAAATTAAAGTTTCACAGTCTGTGAAGGCGTAAGTTACATGATGAGCATTGCCTTTGGATTGATTAATTACTTTAATTTTAGTAGCCTTAACTGTCTCCTTCAGTACACCCTCTTAAAAGTCTTGTCAGTCCCTCTAAAATGTCCTCTGTTGTTACAGAGCTATAGGAAGAAGAGTACAAAGTGTCCTGATTCTCCTTTTGCACTGATGTAAGTCAAAAGTACTCTGAAGTACACAGGAACTGATTCAGTCCTCTTCTAGAAGAGCATTTTCTTCATAAGAGAAAAACAGACTGTAGTTAGAGTTAGTTTATTTGAAGGAGACCTTCCTGGTGGAGAAAGAGGTTTCCTTCAACTCAAATTGCCACTTTTTGCTAAGATATGTGCTAGTGTCTAACATACTAGTATTATTCTGGTTTTACTATCTAGGCATTTGACAGTGATTTTGTTAATGCTTTCAAAATATGTTGCTTTCTTAGCAACTCCAGCTCCTAGAAGCTGGGGACTACATGGAATTTCCAGTTTTATTGCTGAAATTTCTGTCTCTGCTGGCTGTAGAAATATTTACACCTAAAATAATCTACCAGTTCAGAAAGAGGACCTAAGTCATGATTTTTTGAGTGGTTTGATTTGGAAATATTGTAAATACTTCACTGCTTTGAAAGAGGAAAATATGAAAATAACCCGGTTTAGTGGAAGGTGTCCCTGCCCACGGTAGGGCATTGGAACTAGATTATCTTTAAGGTTCCTTCCAACAGAAGTCATTCTGTGATTCTGTTAAATACCAGGTGTGGGTGATAGCTGGAATACAGGAAGAAAGATGGGAATATCAGGATAAGAAAGGTTTATTTCCCATAGGTCAGGAGTTAAGCTTCTTGAACTTGGACTTAGCCCCCTTCCTGCCTACTTTTCCAGTTGAAACAGATGTGCTTGAATCTCAAGTTTAAGATGGAACCTACTGGTAAAGATCCAATCAAATGCTACATTGCAGAGCTTCCAAATCTGGGCAGATGTGGAGTTGTACCTGACCCGACTTTTCCTGCTTCCCTCTACCATGATGTTTCAGCTTTATCATTTGGAATGGGCCTTTATATACATTTTTGAGGTCTGATCATCCCTTGTATGCATTGTGATATAAAAGGAAGGATGGATAGGAGGAGTCCACAGTCCTAGAGATGCTTTGTCAGCTCCTGTCTTCTTGGTCTCCTTCTTTGCTTTTCTCTGTAGCATGGGATATGGATCACCTCCTGACATGATCTAAGCACATTTGCTCCACAAATCCCTTGGAATTTTACATGCCCTAGAACACGGGTGATGCCAGTTTCATCTTTCTGGGGCAGGTTATAGGACTTGAGGGTCCAGGAAATTTTTTTTTTTATAGATCCTAAGTGTTTTTAGAATACTGGAAATTTGTACCCTCTTTGTGTGGTGATTGCCTTGTATATTATTTTGTGCGGTTGGTAGATATGGACTCCATTTTTCAGTTTGTAATTTCCAGTCCTTTGTTGTTCAAAGACACACAGTCCCTGCTGTGTGCTGTTCCATTTACTGCTCCCTTTTCAGTCTTTTCTTGCCATCTTTCCTTACTTATTCAAATTTGTCATTCCCAATGGTATTGCTGTTTTGTTCAGTGGGAGCCATGATTAAAAGTTTCCCCACTGGACTGATTTGATTTGATACCTGTCTTTTCAACCTCAAAGTCTTTGAAAAAATCCCTCAATACATAGGCAAATACCAACACCAATGCTGTGGCCTCATTCTTCTTCCATCTTGTGCAGCTTTTTACGTTAGTAAAGTGAGTGTAAATCTAGGAGAAATCGAGTTCTCAGTCTATGCAAGCTTTAATGGAAACCAAATGTACAATGGCATGGGGAAATGATGTTTCTGAGGTTCAGATTCAGGCCTTAAACCCAGACTGAATCTGAATTGTAATTTGTCATAATTTACCTGTTGTTAAAATATGAAATGTTTTACAAAAGCAAGTATTTTTTCTGCTTCCACCTTTTAAAATTTTTTTGTACTGTTCCTCTATTAAAATGTACTGACAGTTGAAATCACATGGAAAAATATTACTGAAGTAGCCAGTTTGGTCCTTCAGGACAGTATATAAACATGTCCCTCAAGTAACTATAGAACATCCAGCCCTGAAGGAAGCAGATTAATTGCAGAGACAAGCTATATTTTTACTGCCATTGTTGGAACCCTAACAACTCTCTAAAAGGTGGATATTGCTAGAACTTAGTCCTATTCTTTCTGTAGAACCATGTGTTCTGGGATTCTTCTCCACTATTTTATCAAGATTTTCTCCTTTATGTCGGCAGCATTAACAGAAAACAGAGAAGCAAACAAACCTAAGCACAAGTATGAAGCATAAAGATTCTGTAAAGTGCCAGTTTTGGGAAATTAAAAAAAATCTCAAAACCTTGTCATCCTATGGTAAATTACAGCCATACCAGCTAACACCTCAAAATCCTCTAGGAATTTTTGCCACAGATGCTTTCCAGATGCTGCAGCAATTTCCGGCTGTTTCTTCACTTTTGGATGAACCAGACAAAACTGAGAAAACTCATCAGCTGATGGACAAACTTACGAAGGGTAAAATGGAGTAGGAGCTACTCAGTAGGAACAGACGTAATTTCACCTAAGATGCCACTGGCTGAAGACACAGATGCCAGCTGTTCATCAGTTGTCTTCATACTGAAGGTTCATTTTATTTTACTATGCTCTGCACTTGGACTTGCCTTCTTTCCTTCAGTCTTTTGGCTTGCTGGACCAAAAGAAGGAGTATAAGTGTGCCATGAACTTATCATTCATACAAGTGTATCATTTTCTTATAATTGAACTTCTTTCTGGCAAGAAGTCACATGAAAATCAAGTTATGAGATCCCCTAGCTCTCCATTACCCCCACAACAAAAAGACCTGGAAGAGTCGTATCTCAACACATAAAATGTCAAATGAACACTAGACATTCTTCATATTCAAAACTCATATGTGTGTTCCTATAGCTCCTCCTAAGTAAAATATTCAAAGTCATTCACGACAGCCTTACAACCAAAAATCCATGTGGCAGTGATTAATTTGTAAATATATACAGTCTGTGTATAGGCAATGCTGTACATGAGCAATAGTCAAACCTGAAAAGTTTGCTTCTTGAATGGACTGAGAGGGAGCAACATAATCACCAGGGTGTGGTTCCTGATGCTGTGTTGTGGCTGATGCTTTGTCATCACTGTTGCACATTGATGGTAAGCTGTGAGCAGGTGCTTTAGTGCACTGTCAGGTCGTCACTGTGATTAGCTTGTAGAGCTCTGCAATTGTGTTTTCTTCCTGACTGCTGGAGAGAATAGTTGCCTTCCATCTCTCCATCTTTCTGCTTCTCGCTTTGACTACATCAAAGAGTAAAGAACAATCACTAGTTCTTTGAAATATTGGCTAAGCCTTCTTGTTTGTTGAGCAGAGAGGCTCTGATTAAGCCTACTGATTCCTTCAGAACCCAGATGTGATGTTCTAAGGAACTCAAGCTGAGCTATGTAATACATTAGATTGTTTTCCATTTTCTGCAAAAAGTGTCCTGTGTTTCATTGAGTCGCATGGTGCTGTCTCCTAGTTTTTCTCTTTATGCTGAGAAAGATTTAGTGTGTAACTGCTGAGTGTATGTTACACAAAAACTCCAAAAAATATCTGCAGGGCTTTTCTATCATAACCCTCACCAAATATGATTAGATTTTTTAGCATTCCATGCATATGGCTTGTGGTTCTCTTTTGGGAGACGAGGAGACACTTTGGAGAGAAAGGAGATCATCATTCTGTTGTTCAAGTGATAGAGCCAACAGTGCTGCTATCAAATAATCACGGTTCCCAAGCTAACCACAAAGGAGATCACCCCACAGAGGGCAGAGGAGGCATTTACCTGCCTGCTTTGTGCTCAGTGGCAACTACATCAAGAGGATTCATCTGTGTGCGATAGTCCTTAGAAGCAGAAGACTTCCATACCCTCCTTACATGTGACCTTTTTACAGATCCTTTACTTTTCTTCCCTTCTCAACTCCTGCCCATGGAGGCACTCTTCCCTTCCCCCTCCCATTGCCTTGGAGCTGTTTTGCTTCTTCTGATGAATGTCAAGTGTTTTGGGCCTGCAGCCCTAATGGGTGGGGGCTAAGACTTGGATCTACCCCTGAGACACAGTGGAGCCAGCAAAGATGGGTTATTTTAAATTGTGTGGTGACAAGCCTTTTTTTCCCTCCCTTTTTGTTCCCAGAGGATAGCTGGGGAAGTTTTCTGTGCCAAATGGTTGGAATGTGTTTTTTCTCCTCTTCCTCCCCCTTCAAACAAGAAAGAGAAAACTTTATGCTGTGAATTCTGTTAATTGGGAAACATAAATCCAAACTGTAGTGCAGCGTTGCTGGGCCTAGGCACCTATTGAAGTTTAATGAGGGAAGAGCAGCTTTCTCTTGCCCTCCCTTTTTATGCTCTCTCCACATCAAACTCTTTCTTGTGGTGCCATCCTGTTCCTATGGGAGTATGGGAATGCCTGGGAGAGTGCGTGAGAGCATTTGTCCAAAGTTCTCATGGGTCTGAATGCAATATGTGACTCCTTTAAAATAATGCAGCCAGAGTGAGGCGTGGACATTATTCCAGGCTGAAGTTAGTTGGGTAGCCAGTCTAGGAAAAAGAAAGATTCCTCTTGGTACCTGCCCAAAGTGGCTGCAAGCCCATTTGAGGGAAATCCACCCTGCAACAGAGATTTAATGGTTTATGTGCCCTGACCATATGTTTTGGACTAATGACAGGGTCCCATGAGGAATGTTATACGGCTTTTTACTTCTTGCATCAGGCCTGATATTTTCTCAGAACCTGATAATGAAGTACTTCCTTATAACTACTGACTGGCTGAAGAGGTATCTCATTAAATCCAAAATAGAAAAGAAGAATCCTTCTCCTTGTTCCAGCTGTGGTAATGGGAATAAATTGGTTCCCATCAGCTTGTACTGGATGTAATGGAGTCTCTTACACAAAAAGCCAACCTGAGAGGGCCTTGATCAGAGCATGAATGGGAGTATAATTAAACTGAGTGTAATAACATATACTTCAGCAAAGATAGACAAGTTCATCTGAAATGGCTATGGAGTGAATGCCAAAAGCAAAAGCTTTTCTTTGGCATTGATGTTTCAAGAAGAAAAGCAATTCACATAGTGGAAGAAAGGTAGATTGGAAGGGTAACAGGAAGAGAGCTTAATTAGAGGGCCCTGTGAGTCCCAAAATTTATTAAAGCCAATGCTGACTGGCTCTGAGATCTGCTGCAGTAAAATAATAAAACTTGCCCTCAGGTAAAAATGCTTCTTATGGTGGTGCAAGACAACGTTCATCTTGAGTTCTGGATAATATAACGTTACCACATGAGGTATTTTAACCTGCTGGTAGTATTTTACTGCTTTTGCCTGCAAGCTTGTCAATGTTTATGTAACATTGTAAGCATTAAAACTCTTATTTTTATCAACTTCACCAAGCAATTTTATCAACTCCTGCTGATACAGCACTGGAAGTCTGGGAAGAGCTGCTTGCTTTTGCTTTGAGAGATGGGATGTAAGGTTAGAGGGGGTGGATGGTGATTGCATGAGCAATGCAGGTCAGGTTACTGTTGGATTCCTCTTGCAAGATAAGTGAGAGCCCTCTGAAAGGTAATTATTGGAAAGCATAAATTCCTGAGATAACCTGTCCAAGAAGAAATACTGACAGGAGCAGAGGCCATGTGTTAAAGGCTAGCCATTACTCCAGGGCAATGGGCTAACCTCTCTCTCTCTCTTTTTCTGTAACCTCTCCTTGCTCTGACAGTTGACTCCTGCAGTTCTTTTCCTTCAGTTGCTTGTCAATCTTGTCCTGTTTATAGACCACTGTGATGCTTGTCTCCATTCTGTACTAATTGGGGTGCAGACAAGTGGAGACTCTGTACGCAGTTTAGTTGCATGTCCAAACTCTTGTTCAGTCATTGTCTTTGCTTGTCATTGTCACTGCAGCGTTCAGGTAGATTTTACAGGATATCTGAAAAAAAAGAAAGGTTGCTCTTGTATTTCTTTAACTGATTTTGTATAGAAGAGCTTCAACTAGCTTTCAGCACGACATGGTGTCAGCTTTGTCTCTGAATCAAGAAAATTGCTGGATGGCAGTTGGGGAAGGAAGTCTTGCAGAGTGAGAAAACAAATTTCAGAGGAAAAGATGGAGAAAAACCAGGAAATAAGAAAAGTGACTTCTCTTTCTCTATGGCTTTGTTATGCAAACTCTCCGTGTCTCATCTGTAGCGTAGCGATAATGATATCTACCCAGCTCCTATTTCCACTGGTTGATTGATTAATGACTGTCTCATGATCCCTAGATTACACTTCTGTGACCTGCAGCTTTAACTACTGCAGTGTATGACATCCCTGAAAGAAAATGGAACCAATGTGTTAGCTCTGGCTAGTTCCAGCTGGGAAAACATGATAAACTGACCTGAACAGCCTTGCCCACGTGTACCTGCTTCTAAGACCTCATTCTAAAAGTGCACTGAAGCATGTGCTCTCTGTTCAGCTGCCATCTCTGTTCAGCAAGACATTCAAGTATCTGCCTAACATTGAATTGATGGGGACTTGCACACTCAATAATGTGCTGTGCTGATCTGGGACCTAATGCTTGGTCTCAGACAGGGTTTCATCACAAGTGTTTGAAGACCTCTGTCAACACACGGGGCCAAAAATGAATCTGAGGTCTGCCCTAGCATGATGGGGATATGCATTAAGCAACTGGAGTCTTTCAGACTTGCCTAAAGAGTAAGTTATTTCAGTAGAAGAAAGGATCTTTATTTTGCAGTGGTAATTGCAGCAAAACAGTATTGCAGGGTTTGCTAATTGTTAAGTGAATTACAAAACTTTTCTATTTGCTTTAACTGTTCTACAGTAATAACCACCTCAATCTGATACTTGGATTAAGGTGGTGCTGAGAACAGGAAGCAAGTCAGAAGAAAAAGAGGTGCAATGAAAGTCCATTTTATGGGAAGAACCACGAGATATTTGAGTTTCTGAAAGCTGGTTGTGGCAAGTACTTTTTCTTGACTTTATTAAAGAGTTCCTCTTAGGTGCTGCGTAAGTATCTACAGAAACCAGGGCACAGGTGTTTGAAACATCACTCCTCAGAGTTATATGTGAGTATTTGCAATGATGGTTTGCTCTGCTCCCATGGGATGTGCCCCAGGTGCAGAAGATCCTGTCCCTAGACCTTTGAGTTAGTTCCAGTGTATTCTCAATACAGGATGCTCTTTATGCTGGGGAAGCTGTGAGATGATGTGTTGGATGCATCTGTTTCACCTCTTATAATTTTTATCGTTACTTTTTGAGTAGTAATAATGATACTTCACCAGAGGAATGACTGTAATCTGCTCTACTTCCATTTGTGGGTAGAGCTGGGGGAAGGAGGTGAGAAAAGGAAATCTAATTCGCAATTCTCTTGGGAATTCCCCTATGTAGCATGAGTCAAGTATATCCCTGCTGTATGTCTGCCAAGGCCAGTAGATTTATACAAGTAACAGAACGATTGTTCCTGTGTATTTAAGAGAAATAATAACTCAAAGAAACACAACTTTAGCTATCTAGGCATGAGATGACTTTGTAGAGAACAGAAAATATGATTTCCTGGTTTGTTTTGTGTGGTTGATAATTATTGATGGGGTACAGTAGATTTTAGGGTTTTCTTACATGTGTATTCGGTTTGTCACACATAGATTGTGACCAAGGATCTGAAAGTGCTACCCCTTCAAGATTAGTAATTTTAAAGTACTGGCTCTAGCTGATTTTTTTTTTCCCAAGGCTGACCTCAGGGGCAAAGTAAACTCTAATAATTATGTGGTTTTATGTTAGATCTATATACATCTCTGCTTTTCTACTTGTGGGATCATTTTCACCTATGCAAAATGGATTGTTTCCTGGAGCGGCATTTCTTTTGCAGCAGGAGATACAAGGTTCCTACAAAAGACACAAGTCAGCAGAAAAATGTGAGCTTATTAACTCTTTCTAGTGAAAGGACAGCAAGAAGCTAAAATATTAATGTAATAGCAGTTCAGTGTAGTGGGGAGGCTTGCATGCCATTCAGGAGCGTTTATACTACTCTTCTACTTGCATGTTTATTTTAATATCTTTTAAATTCTGCCACCTGGATTGAATGGCACTATTTATTTGTATACTAAATAACTGCACAAGGATCAGAGGAAATCTCAGCCTGAGAACTTCCAAGAGGGCTAACAGAGGTCGTTCAGACCAGGACCATGCTGTAGAGCTTGGACAGTTGGGACTTGGACTTGGCTTAAAGCATGGGGTGAAACCCCCATGGTCTTTCCTGGCATCTCACTGCCTGTTGATCTCTGGTGGAGATATGTGGCTTCATGAAAGATGAGATACTCAGAGACACATGAAAAGGAATGCTCTTGTCAGCTTAGCTGATGTCATTTCGGCCAATGATGTAACTGGAGTAGGGAACAACTTCCATTTGCATTTATTGAGTCTCCCAAGAGGGCTGTGCTGGCTGGGCTGACCTAGCTGTCACCAGCTGATGGTGTGGACAGACTTTTTCCCATTGCAAACAAACAAGTGTGCCACTTGAAGACTAACCCAAGCTGGTTGTACTGCTGGAGATACTTCTGGTGGCAGAAGGGGTTTTGTGAGCTTGCCCTCAGCTCTTCCGGGCAATGTCAGCTGGGTTTGCTCGAACAGATCAAATGGCCTTGCTTGAACTGAGTCAGGGAGTGCTCACGCAAGTATTGCCAGTGGCAGGAGGTGTGGGAGCAGTAAGGTCTAGGAGACAAGCAATGAAAAGCAGCAGGGTAGGAGGGAATGGGTGATATTTTTAGCTGGCACAGCTAGAGCTAGGAGAGGATTTCTGTTCATGATCTGAGCATCTTTTTAGTACAGACAGTGCCTGAAGTAATGCACACGATTTATTAGTGAGCTAAGTGTAGGGTGTTACCCGCGTTCTGCAGGGGAACTGTTAAAACTACAAAGGAAGTCACGGCAGAGTAATTTGTAGAAGTCTGGTTTGCTGTCTTCCTGGTGCCAGCTTGGGTGATAGATTATGATTTTTACCAGGAATGCAAAAGATAGGACCACTGTGGGAAATCAGAACCATGGGAGCTGAGTGGATAGACTTCGTCTTTGACTACATCTGGCCCTTAAGACTATGATTGCACTAAGCCAAACAGAATTCTGGTGACCCCAAGCCCCAGCAGCTTGAGTTGCTTTTCTAAAAATATACATTAAAAAATCCCTTAGATGTTGTCATGTCCAATTTAATACTGTTGCTGAAGTTTTCATTTGTTCATTCCTTTAGTAATTGGAAAGAATTTTTGACCTTTTAAGGGGAGGTTAGGACCAAGCTGAATTTTGAGTGCTGTCTTCAGACACAAAAGAGGTCTAGGTTATTACCTTTCACACCTGTTGTTCATTTAATTGGATGATGCTGCATCTCTTTAAAACAGAAACTCTGGCCTGAGAAAGAATAGATGCTCTAAGATATCCCCAAGGAGTCTGCCTCTGAGATTAACCTAATTGGTCACTGTGCTGAGTCTAATAGAGATTGTATGCAACGTCTGTTTCTGGAAACAGGTAGCCTGATGTATAGCATGGAAACTGCTGCTGATGCCTCTTCATGGAAATGAAAGTAAAGTAAGGGAAGATGTGGACAAATTACCACATGCACTGTAGTATAATTGTTCGCAGTCCAGTATATTTGAATGGGGCTGATAACTTAATCTTTTGAAATACCTGATTTCGTAAGTGCACATCAGCTTGTACCATACACAGATAGCTGCTGTATCTAGCCAACAACTCTGCATGTTAACAGCCGAGTGAGATGGGCAGAATTATCCCACCTTTTTGCCTTTGAGAGCTGGTAATGTGGCTACAGGCCTTGAGTGGGGTCATGCACAGCTGCAGGAGGAGGAGCACCTCTAGTTCTGATCCTTATTCCTGCACAGAGATGGCTGCAGCTCTTGGCCCTGAAAGCCAGATTTTTGTCAGCAAGATACCATCATGTACCACGCTCTTCTTGGCAGTATTAACTTGTGCTGCTGTTTCTTTTCTTTAAGTGGAAATGCCAGCAGAGCTCTCATGTGTCTACAATACCTGTGAGGATGGGGCTAATCAGATCAATTTTCCTCAAATTGTAAGTTAAGCCTACCTTTTGTCATTTTTCTTCAAAGACAGACTTTTTGCATGCGATGATACCTGTAGTTTCACAGTGGATTAAATTGCAGCCTAAGCCTGTTTCCAGAGTAGTGAATGTAGCTCTCTCTACAAGGCTGAGGTCTCTGTTACGAAACAGCATCACACCATGATTCAAGCAGTGAGTACCGTGTTGATTCTGGCCACAAGTAGCCAGCAGGGATTTCCAACCCACCAGGGGAAGTCTGCTGGTAAATACCTGCAAAAGGGGATTTCTTTGCCCTTCTACCTAGAAGATGGGCTAATGTTGGGTGCTTGGAGGAGGGTGCTGAAAAACCTCACATTGCTTTTACACTGATCTGGGATTCAACCTAGACTTGTAGCTCAGGGCATCTTCTTGACTGCTGCAGTATCTGGGCTGTGCCAGAACTGACTCAGGAGCTTGTCATCAGCTCTCTGATGGCTCCTAATCTCTTGAACCACATACAGTCTCTGCACCTGCCACAGAGTGGTGAACAAGTGCTAGAAGCTTGTCTATTTTGACCTGTCTGCATGAGTTCTTCCAATGAAAGGCATTAACTCTCCTGGAAAGTCTTTTGTTTACCCTTGGATCATTGCTGCTCCAGCAATGCTGTCTTCTTTGTATACTGTTTTGTGGTCTGATCTGTGTAGTCTACCTACTACCAAAAGAGTCCTGCTAGCCATTGTTTTCTCTGACTCCCAGGCTGGAGAAAGTTACACAGTCTTCCTGTTGTCCATCAGGTGAAATTACTCAGTATGTATAGAAATGAAATAGCTGTCTCAATAACTCTGGCTCTTGGAGAGTGTAGGATAGACATGTGTTCGTGAGTCTTTAGAAAGCTGCCAAGTTTATGTTAAAAAACTGGAAGCCCAGAAAGTTTGAGTCATTCTGTATCACATCTGGAAATCCTGTTTTGCCTCTGCTCACATTCACACCCCTTACATCATTTGAAAATGTCGTGCAGGGACAGATGCAATGAACCACTATGAGAAGACTGAATCCGCACATTCCTGTACTTTCTGGCTTGCCATTAGAGTTTGTGGTAGGATTTTGAGCAGTCTGTTATGCTTCACCTAACGCCATTCTCTATTCCTCTTGAATCTCCATGTCCTACCTTTCCACAGTTGCAAAGGATGCATGATTGTAGCATTTAGGCACTGCCTGTCGACTAGAAATTCCAGAGAGCACAGCCAAAGGAGGGGCCTAGCCAGCCCTTTGTTGTTTAATGCTCAATAGTTGTCTGACACTCTTGAATATGTCATATTTTCTTTTGCTTGGATCTTTTGATGAATGTTATGTTAGCATCTTGCAACGTAAGGTGAGGATGAGCAAAGCAGAATTCTTCATCTCTTCAGGGAAGATGCTCTGGAGCTGAGGGTCTGCTGTCTGAAGATGTTACAGAAGCCTGGTGATACTGGACTCTGTTAAGCACAGGTTTCCAGTTGCATCTGGGTCTGGAAAGGAGAAGCAGACATTCAAGCAGCTTGAACTTAGTCCCCTGTGCCCTTCATGAAAATCAGTGATGTTTCAGAGTCTATGAGAAAAAGGCATGAGGACAGGCAGGGGACTATGGACTTCTTTGGCTTGCTTTGTGATAGCGTAAGTACCACAATTTTGCAACTAGCTCTGTCTTTGTTGGTTATCTAGTCTGAGGTAGAGAGTCAGAGTAGGCCGGTTCATATGGGAGAAACACACATGACCGTGGCCAGACCGCTGCTTGAAAAGAGAATTATGCTGACTGGAGAGGGAGAGGAAGGTCCTTTTGGTGATTATGTCTATAAGATTGTCCACATTAATAGTGTTAGTGTGTAGTTTGTAATGCTCCCCACTTCCAGTCAGCCTCATTCCAATATCTTCTGACTTCAGCCTCTGCCAGCTATGCTGCCCTTGCTTTCAACACTGCGAGGTTTGGGAGAGTGCTGTCAGCACGAGGGGGAAAAAGATACATAAAGCTGCATGTCGTCAATGTAATGGCTGGCATTGTTGCCCAGATACTTCATCATATTCCCTGAAGGTTTTGCATAGATATTAAATAGAAACAGTTGAAGAATTGAGCCCTGTGGCATTCTTCATGTCACAGGTCATAGAAAGAAGGAGCAGCCGCCTGTCAGGGGCCTCATGGGACCTGCTGGAAAGGAATGAGTATAGCCAGCTCAGTGCAGTTCTCTCAACACTTGCCAAGACATGTAGCTGTCCAAGATGGTCTCCAGTGTCGCAGGCAACTGATAGCTCAGGTAGTGCCTGCATGATTTCTTAGTCTCTGCTCAGCTTTTTGAGAAGGCCTGAGACCTCACTGGTGCTTCATTTCCAGACTCATTCATGAGTGTCTCCAAAATGAGAGTAAAAAGTATGTTTTGAAGCTGCATTGCATCACTTCTCTTATACCACTTCTCAGATCTCACCCAGTTTGAAACTGGATGGCAGTGCTGCTGAAGAACAAATTCTGATTTAAAAGGTCTTTTTCAGTTGTCCTTGCTGTTCCTCACAGTGTCAGATGAGTCAAATGATCTAAAATGTAAGACTAGAGGCTAAATGTATAGTAAATGAAAACTCCGTGGTCTTAAGGAAAGCAAGTCCCACAGTTTTAATCGTGGCTGAGGACCATTGCAAACTGTAGAAGGGAAAGTCGGTTACTTTCTGTTATATGACTAGTCATTTCTTCCTGTGCTATCAGGTTTTTAGTTGCCTAGTCATGTAGTGAGCATGGGTTTAGAGGGAATTGACTAGAAAGAGGCCTGGCCTCAAGAACTGGAGACAATCTGGATTCATACTCAGAGGTATCTGGTGGAAATTTAAGATCTGCGCTCAAGGAGGACTGGTTATTTGTTATACAGGTTTTCCTGGGGTGATGTGGACCTGTAATCATGGTTGAGCATGGCTGGTAAGAGGTCTTCAGTGAGTGCTCACCTTCTCTGGATACTGACTGGAATTGTGTTAGGCACTGCAGGAGGGACATGCTGGATTCTGCCTATTTTATAGCCGTTGTAAAATGTGTAAGTGCACTCAAAAATATGTGACTTTGGAGGATGGACTGTGAAGTAGTGGTGGAGAGCTGCTCCGCTGCTTTCGGGGCCCATCAGGATCCCTTGTCAGCATAGAAACAAACATCTTGAACATCTGGAGTGAAGTCAGGCTCTTGGTCCTTGTTGCTAATTTATGGGCTTGTAAGACAGGCAAGTTATTGGGTTTCCTTTTTTTTTTTTTTTTTTTTTCTCATTGAAGGCATGCCTAGACAGCAGAGTCATGGCACTAGGTACTATACAGAAAAGCAGTAAGTTGGAGTCTGCTCAGAAATCTTATGGACTAGTTAGAGCTAGCAGGCAAAGATTGAGGGAAGGGAAGAATTGTTCTTCCCTGACTTTGTTATTAGCTGACCTGATTCCATGATAGAAAACCTCAGTTTCTTAACACTTAAAAGAACAGTGACCTCAAGGAAGTCACGGAGTCTGCTCTTCCATGCTGGTGCTTGCTGTCATGGCAGTGACTACCTGCAAGGCTGCACAGAATTGCAGCAGCCTCTCGTCACTGTCCCAGCACCCACAGAGCTGCTGGTGCTTTCAGAGCGCTCACCTCCCCGTTCACATGGATCTTCCACTGCTCCAAGCCTGCTCTTTAGTTTCAGTCTCACTTTTTTTCACCAATAAAGAGCCTCTAACCTCTACTAAACATTTACCTCTCCTATGCAGCTTTGCAGAAGTATGCAATAGCATAGGTTGTTCCTTTCCAAGTCCGGGACCCTTTATCAGTCAGCCAGAACGAGGTTATTTCAGTGTGCATGGGTTGGTGTGTAAGTGCAAAGCCAGTGTGTATGCCAGCAGTGTCACTGGCATGCCTGTCCCAAACATCTGGGGTTTCACCTGGGGCTCTGTATTGAAGGGCTGTGTACTTTTCACAGTGTACTCACAACTGTATTCTGTATTTCCAGTTGTGCTGCCTTCAGTACGATTTGCCTTCCTTGTCCAGCAGTTGTTCATGTCTGCTCCTTGCTCTTTTTTCCCCAGCATCTTTAAAATCTGCACATATGCTGATGATTTTGTGTCATTAATATCAATCTAGACAAGCCTGTGTGACCTTTAGCTCCCCTGTCCAAAGGGAAGAATTGACCCTTGCAGTCAGTCACAGCACAGCACTGACTCATACATACTTTTCATAAAAATAATGCGGAAATTCCCCATAGTTTTTACAGATACTTTTTCAGGAGTTGAAGTGTAAGTCTTCCATAGCAACACAGTTTAGGAAAACTATGAAGCATGTAACAGATAATTAATCTTTTTTCTGACATATGATACACTTTATAATATTCTTTTTTTTTCTCTTCTTGTATCTCACTTGCTCAAACTCAGCTGATTTGTTAGAGTTTCATTTGAGCTCATGTGCTCTCTGGTCTTATTCCCACCCTTGTCTGTTCTCCAGTTCCATTGTAAACCTCCTGTGAGGGGGGCTGGGATTTGTCCCACCTTCCTGACTCCACAGTGATGAACACAATAGGATCGTACTTCCCCTTTTTTGCCCTGATTTTAATATATTTTCTGGTTTTTTCCTGCGTAAGATAAAACATGCTGTGTTTAGATATGTGGCACAAAAAATGAAAAAAATATCTCTAAGTCTGAAGTTCTTTAAAAAAAAAAAACTAACTGAAGTTTGGAATGAGTCAGAATCCCTCCAAAAAAAGGCTAATGGTAAAACAAAACAACTAGGCACCCAAAAGTAATTTCAGGGAAGCTATTTACCACTGACATATGAGTGTCATAAGGAAATACTGTTTCTTTACATTCCTATATTTGATTATTTGTCACTTAAAAAAAAAAAAATCCATTTATAATTAAGGCCGGGGCAATTCCTCAGGGTCTCAGTGTCTGAATATCTTTCCAGTGAGTACTTAGAGAACTGCATTTTTTTGATCATGCTTGCTGCAGTGGAGCCAAGGCAAGCTTTCTTAAAATATGGAGGTGACTGAATACTTCTTAATTGTTATTTTTCTTTAAGGAAAAAAAAGCATATTTAAAATCTTTAAAATAAATGTAATGAAACAGCTAGACTGCAAGATTGTGTCAAGAGTGAATTTGACTCATTAGCTTGGTCGCTTCTCTGCCATTAGGATCTCAAAACCCCTTTTCTCCCTCTTAGAAAAATCTGAAATTTACTCTACTTGATAGTGGGATTTAAAGCCAAATATTTTACATTTGAAGACTTATAGTTATTTTCAGACTTAGAGCAAGGTGGAAACTGAAGCAATCTCCAGCCAGATCCTATATCTGGTTTGTTTAAATGTATTGTCTTTGTTAATACAGATGCTTTGTGCTGTGCATACTCTAATGACTGAAGTGATTTTTGGCATAAGTAAGACTTATGCAGTGGTGGCAATTTTTTATCACACAGCTATGCTTTTCTTTCCAGTAAACTCCTTAGAGTTAGAGAGCATCCCTGGTTTAATATAGAAGAAATCTGACACAGCTCTGAGGAAACTCAAGTGTTTGTGGAAAGAGCTGTTAATCTTTGATCAACTGGGGTCTCCTTGTTACTGACTTTGATTACACAAGTGTACAACTTTAATTACAGCTTTTAATAAGATTTCATTTCTTCCTAGTCACATTCTTTGTATAGTAGTGCAGCTTATCTTTTCCTTTCTCCCCTGCTCCCCTTCCCTCCCCCCCCCCCCCCCACCTTTTTATAGAAAAGGGCATTTGAGGTCATTGCAGGGGATTCAGTGTCCGGAGGGATCCTGCTGTACACGTTCTGCCCATGGCTGTACCCTCCACTCGCTTGCACAGTCCAGAGAGCTCTCTCCTTCAGCTGCCCTCCAAAGATCCCTGCACTGGCAGCTGCCTGGGAGCTGGTGGTCAGCAGGGGAGGACAAGTATGAGAGGCACCATGGTCACACAGACGTTCACTGCTGCACAAAACCTCTGAAAAACCTTTACGAAGTCTCTGTAGCGAAAGGATGTTCTGATCTCCCCAACACTGGATAACCTGAGACTTGGGTAAATTAAGTTCTGATCATCAGAATTGAGAAGGGGGAACTAGAGGTGCCTCCCTTGGTATTTGCTGTATTTGTGCTCTTCCCTAAGCCTCTGCTTTTAGCCCCTGTCAGCGATAGGATATTGGTCCAGTATAGCCAAGATGAAAAGAGTTTGACCCCCATGTAAATCACAAGGTACAACTGAGGAGTCACTAAAAAGATGTAAGTCACAAAAAAGATAGAGATGGTAAAACAGAGCAATTTGCACTGATTTGACATTCAGAGGTGTGCAAAATTTTAAAATGCCAGTTGTTCCTATGGAAGAGGATAGTGGGCAAAACAACTAATAGAACAGGAAAGGGACTCCCTTTTATCTCTGTGCATGCATCCCTTTGGCTCACTTGCTGTATGTGCTATACTCTTCACAGACTAATGAATATCACAGTCAGAGCAAGTTATGCTATCTATCACTCTGCTCCTGTTTTCTAATGAACTTATCCCTAACAGGAAGCTTTCCTAGCTATTCGTGTCATGACTGAATTTCACCTTGACAATAGATCAAGAATGAGGTTCAGCAGTGTGGCCCACCTGCTTTGCAATGCTCCAGCATGACAGCTGCTTTGTGTCCTCAGGGTAGCTTTACTTTGATGCTTTTCCCTGTTTAGAGAAATTTGGAGGGAGGATTTTGGT
Organism: Falcunculus frontatus; assembly: GCA_013398115.1. Taxonomy (NCBI): domain Eukaryota; kingdom Metazoa; phylum Chordata; class Aves; order Passeriformes; genus Falcunculus; species Falcunculus frontatus. The sequence goes on along the minus strand of VZRV01010981.1, from coordinate 1,013,709 downwards.
AATCTCCAGCAGGCAGAGTTTTTAAACCTTTCTCAAGGGAAGATGAAGCTTCTTCAGAATTTTTGAACAAACAGTTATTTATGAAGTAAGTGACATTGTCTTTCAAACTGTTCTTCCCACTGGGCCCCAGAGAAAAGCAGCATTTGCCATGCTGGATCTTACTGGTCGCTGTTGTAGCCTGCTGCTCTTGGCACCTCAGGCTTCACTGTGGAAAACTCTGGAAGGCTTATGACAAAACATTTAGCCTGCCCGTTGCAGATATTGCTCTAGTGATTAAGGGATGTGTTTTCAAGTCGCGGAAGTATACAATAAGAGGACCATGGTCTTTGCTCTTATGGGCTCTTGGACACCGGAAGAGCTGGAACGAAGTTCTTCTAAACTTGGCTGGCTTTCTGGTTACTCAAAACATACTGCAGTAGTTTCTGTAATATGGGATTGAAATGACTGGTTTGCTGAATTGGCTGGACAAACTACAGGGGAAGAGAAAAAATCAAATGAGTTCACTGTGGTGTACATGGGCCTGACCCAGGGTCGTGGGCCAGTGTGACTGCATCATTTGCTCATTCAGTAGCCACACTGCTACTGAAAAGATCCGTGTCTGGTTCCTGGCAGCCTGACCTTTTGGTGAACTTGACATCACTTTCTGCATGATATGCTTCAGCAGTGTCTCGTGTCACCAACATTTGCCTCTGTCCAGGCAAATTTTTTCTGTTTGTCCATTTTCAAACCAACCCACCAACCCACCAACCAACCAACCAATCAATCTTTCATGCCCCTTTTCCTACTCTTGTTGGAGCGGGCAGCGCAATCATTCTCACTGTCTGCCCTGTCTCTTTTGGCAGACTCGGGGACCAGTTCTACAAAGAAGCAATTGAGCACTGTCGCAGCTACAACTCCCGGCTCTGTGCCGAGCGAAGCGTCCGCCTTCCCTTCCTGGATTCGCAAACTGGGGTGGCTCAGAACAACTGCTACATCTGGATGGAGAAGAGGCACAGGGGACCAGGTTGGTAGCGTTGTGTCTGTGTATGCATGTGCATGTATGGAGGGCTGGCCACTGAGCCCTCATGGGGTTTAATTAATATGAGCTCAAACCTGCTACAGGCCACACAGAAGAGAAACTGCCTAAACCTCTGTCCCTGCAGGGGATTTCCTTTGGTAAGTGCAGAGAGCTCATGCTAATTACTCTACTCAAAGAAGTGCCTGACGTGGTAGTTTCTAAAGCTGCATCATTGTAGCTCTTTTCAAGCTATCGATCCCAGTCTATAGCAGAAGACTCAATGCTCTGCTCTAAGCAGGACTGGAATTACCTCCAAGGTGGAGAAGGGAGTTTCTGAGATGAATGCTGAAAATAAGGAACTATATTGGGAAGGATATAGTAAAAGTAAAATATAGGAGAGTCCACTTAATGGAATGAACATTGTTCTGGTGGTTAGAAATATACCTATAAATCCTGGTTCTGATTTAGACAAGTTAACTTGGATATCAGTTCTGGAGCTGCAGTTCCCTTGGGTACAGAAAGAAGTCGGTGCATTTCCTTAAGGAGCTTTGGCTAATGCTTGTTCCACAGCTCAGTGAAGCTCAAGGGAAATGAGCACTGTTATTTTTGTAGACTTTGGTCAGTTGTTCCTTTGTTAGACTAAATCCTGAAATCCTTTTTTGAAAGGCAAAGGACAGTCACCAGTTGAAAGACTGGAGGTGTTACTCAGACAGAAGTCCTTCTGAACCCCCGGGGGGAATTTGGCTAGGTTATAACTCAGTATCTGAACAATAATTAGCTCAGGGAACAAATATTTTGACAGAATCAAACTGGATTTCTACTTTTTTTTGACCCTTTAGTGCAGCTCAGAGAATCCAGGCAGGAAGGGACCTAGGGTACATGGGCACTGGAAGTATGACATGCACAGATGTGCATACATACAGTTCTCTAAACTATATTGACACTCTCCCACCTTCACCCTCCAGCCCCTCAAATTCTAGATCTGAAATTATGGGAAGGTGCAGCCTGCTCTAATCTTTTCCACTGTCTGGTTTACAGGAGATGAAGTGGGAGGAACACATAGGATGTTCCTTTACCCTCCTGGGGCTAAGAAAGCAATTGCTGCTCCTGAAAAGTGCCTAGCTGAGTCTTAGCTGAAACTTTTCTTCTCCCTTTCCTAGGATATACTGAAGGAAGGATCCTTGTGCTCCTCCTATTCCCAAAATATCAAAAGTAGATTTAGTGTTGTCTTGCAGTACTATCAGAAAACTGTTTCTATAGTAATATGCAGCCACTTCTGGTGGAGGAGACAACAGGTGTTTTTACAGCATTAAAAATACCCTAAGAATATTTCAGTTACCAAAACTGCTGGGGTAATTCGGGACTGCTGAACATGGTTCACAAGATGGGAGTCGTCTAAACTTCTGCACTAACTGTTCTTTTGTAGGGTTGCTTTGTAACCACAGTCGAGTTTTTGTTTCAGCTGAAAATTCCCCATTCCTAAGAGGGTTATGCTTTGGCAAAACTACCTTCCTTCCTTCCTGCCTGCCTGCCTTCCTTCCTCCCTGCCTTCCTGCCTGCCTACCTGCCTGCCTTCCTTCCTCCCTGCCTTCCTGCCTGCCTACCTGCCTGCCTTCCTTCCTCCCTGCCTTCCTGCCTGCCTACCTGCCTGCCTTCCTTCCTCCCTGCCTTCCTGCCTGCCTACCTGCCTGCCTTCCTTCCTCCCTGCCTTCCTGCCTGCCTACCTGCCTGCCTTCCTTCCTCCCTGCCTTCCTGCCTGCCTACCTGCCTGCCTTCCTTCCTCCCTGCCTTCCTGCCTGCCTACCTGCCTGCCTTCCTTCCTCCCTGCCTTCCTGCCTGCCTACCTGCCTGCCTTCCTTCCTCCCTGCCTTCCTGCCTGCCTACCTGCCTGCCTTCCTTCCTCCCTGCCTTCCTGCCTGCCTACCTGCCTGCCTTCCTTCCTCCCTGCCTTCCTGCCTGCCTACCTGCCTGCCTTCCTTCCTCCCTGCCTTCCTGCCTGCCTACCTGCCTGCCTTCCTTCCTCCCTGCCTTCCTGCCTGCCTACCTGCCTGCCTTCCTTCCTCCCTGCCTTCCTGCCTGCCTACCTGCCTGCCTTCCTTCCTCCCTGCCTTCCTGCCTGCCTACCTGCCTGCCTTCCTTCCTCCCTGCCTTCCTGCCTGCCTACCTGCCTGCCTTCCTTCCTCCCTGCCTTCCTGCCTGCCTACCTGCCTGCCTTCCTTCCTCCCTGCCTTCCTGCCTGCCTACCTGCCTGCCTTCCTTCCTCCCTGCCTTCCTGCCTGCCTACCTGCCTGCCTTCCTTCCTCCCTGCCTTCCTGCCTGCCTACCTGCCTGCCTTCCTTCCTCCCTGCCTTCCTGCCTGCCTACCTGCCTGCCTTCCTTCCTCCCTGCCTTCCTGCCTGCCTACCTGCCTGCCTTCCTTCCTCCCTGCCTTCCTGCCTGCCTACCTGCCTGCCTTCCTCTTGTGATGAGTAAGGTGCTGCTATTTTTCTCCTTCTAAACACAGCCAGAAGGTGTGTGTATATATATGTATATGTATACACACAGGTATACATCCACTATATTCACAAGTAATGTTTTGTCAACAGCGTCTTCCACAAAGATAGACATAGGTAGTCTTGTGTGGGTCTCATTGGTGTCTGTGCACTTGCAGAAGGAATCATCATAAATGTGTTACAGCATCACTCTAGGAAGCAAGATGTCCTGCTTTGCCTTTCTCAGCCACAAGCTCTGTGGACTATCTTGAGCAAATTCATTCTGCAAATCTTTCCTTCTGCACTTCTGATAGTGAACTGTTTGGCAGCTTGCCCTGCAAAAGGGGATAGGTGACATTTCTCCTGCAGGTCTGTGGTGGAGACTAATGGTGGAACATTCTTCACAGAGAGTATCAAGTGAAAGAAGTCTCCTGCATCTGCATTGGCCACCAAATCTGATCACTTTGTTATTTTGAATTAGAATAATCAGTGCGAAATTAAGCAGCCCTCCTCCCACATATTTGCTTTCCTCTTTCTTGATTTTTATTAGCCCATTTAGTGCTCCCTTGAGTGTCTTTTGCGTGATCTATTTCTTGTAGTATTATGGTGAGTCAAGGCATCCCTCTGCAGTTTTAGCATCCCTGGTTTTGGTCTGTACGCAATGTGCTCATGCCCATACTAAAGGGCTCTGAAAATTCTCTGCCAGCCATCCTGGTATCTGTCTTGTGTGCCGTGCTCACTACCATTTGCTATCCCTAACCTGAAAAACTAGATAAAGACAAACGGCAAAGCTCCAGGACCTCTTTTTACTTACATAGACTTGAAAAACAGAGGAGAGTCAGGAACTCAGCATATTAACCTGAGTTCTTGCTGTCCTCTTTGTTAAAGGAGTCAGAAATCTGCATCTCATGATAAACAGTTCAGGGTTAATTTCACACAATACTGCACATAACTCCCTCCTTTTCCCCTCCTCCCCTGGCCTTTCACACAAGCTTTGAGTTATGACTCTCCTACACTAATGAGATAAACAACATAACTCACTGCAGGTTCTGCTATTTCCTCTGTAAGCAAATGGTTGGAACCTTCTCTGGTTGCCCTATAAGGTACCAGAGGGAGAGACAACCCTCAGAGGACTGAAGAAAGTGATATGCATTATTTCCATGTTCACTGCAAGATCGCCTGTGAAGAAGCTACATTCAGAGCATTCAGAACTGACCTTTTCCTTGTTGCCTCTCCTTTGTGTAAGATCTACACTTCATGTGAGCTGACACAGAGACAGATAGAGAACAGGGTAAAGAAATGAAGGTAGCATTGATGGGTTCAATGAAGTGAAAATCTGGTATGTGTTTTAAGTTCATTGGATGGCAGTGTATTAATGAACAGGTGTATTGTGAGTAGGAACAGAGGGCTTACCTCAAGCAGTGCAGAGGTGGATGTTGGATCATCCGTCTTTTATTGATCTGCCTGCCACCCTCTAAGGAAGAGGCTTTCCTACCTCTCTCCTTTCAAGTTTCTAGCTGGGCTTTCAGCATGTAGTGTGTAGTTGGCTCTCTCTGTCCTGGCTGAATCCAGATCTGCTCTTTCATATAAGAGCGCTCGTGTTAGCAGATACTCCCCCAAAACTAGTAGACCTTTGCTCCCCTCTGTCTGGGACAAAAGCTGTGGTACATAGTCTTTCAAATGGCTCCTCTGTGGAGGCCCATGCAATGGAGGGCTGATTCTCTGTCCTATTGCTTTGATCTGGCAATTGCCATTTCAGTGTTGTGTTCAAGTCCTTTCACAGGACCTGCTGCCAAAGGGTGGGGCTTCTTGCCTCCACCTCTTTAATTACTCACATCAGAGCCAGGCACAATCCACCTCATCATTATAGCAATTGTTTGCAATGGTTAATGTTTGCAAAGTGGCATGAAGAAGGGTGTCCAAACACTGTATAAGTGCTAGTTATTCACATTTTTATTCCCAAACCGGTCCTAAGCAACCTGTTCTGGAATGTGTCCATCTTGGGATGGGCACAATGCCCAGCTTTCTGGGCACCAATGAAAGAAGGGCGTGAAAAGTCCAAGTCCAATAGCATTCTGTTCCCTGAGACAGCCGGGATCTCTGCAAATACTCCATCATATGGCCACACTCAGGCAGCATGCTGTAGATGCTCCAAGGCCTTGGAAGTAGGTGGAAGGTGCTGGGGTCTGAACTGGCATTCCCAACAGTTGAAATATTAAAAACCCAGGAACTCACTTGCAGAATTTGATTAGCATGTTCCCTCAAGGTGAATTATGTTATTGTGTCTTCCTCCCCACCCCCAAGTAACAGGATATTTTTTTTTCATTATCCTCATTTGGTCTGATGAGTCACTTTTGTTCCCAAAGTTCCCAAGCTGATATTCTCTCCTGGCTGCATCAGAAGAGAGAACTCTTGGGCAATCCTCCTGCCCTTGAGCTGTTCTGATTTACTGGCATCCCCTTGGTGCTGTCCAGCTGTTCACTGTTCATCCAGTTTCAGATATAGCAGCACCACTCCTCTCCTCTCTCTTATGTGCTCTTACCTGGTTTTTGAGGACAATGAGTCTGGAATTGCAGTCATGCTTTGTAGCCCCTTCAAGACAACAGCAACAGCAGAAGGGCAGAGGAGCCAAAGCAGAACTGGTGGACAGAGAGGGCAGGGAAAGCAGAAGAGAGAATTAAATTCCTTCAACTCTTCTCTGTCTTGCTGGGTATTTCTGTGTGTCATGACTAACTGGGGCAGTTGAGGATGCTTTGAAGCACTTGTCAGTGTGCTTCTGTGCCCCCAGTAGTGATGCATTCACAAAGCCCTGCTGTGTCCTGAATGCAAGAGAGCAAAGTATAGCTTGAGCATTGGCTGAAGGGTGTCTGTCAGGAGAGCCAGGGCAGTTCAAAAGCCAGTGATGCTGAATGTGATTTAAGGGAACATGCAATGATATAAACATTATTGCTATATCTCTTCCCTCATTTAGGATATTGGCATGAGGATAAGAGTCAAAATGAAGAACTGGTATTCAGACAGAAGTCCAGAATGTAAGCAAAAATACAGAGTCAGACCTCTTGGATCTTGGTTTGCTCCCATTTGGAAGACACAAATTCCCTGAGCTGCTCTGTGCATCAGGGCCTCAAGATTTGCATGTCAGAACTTCATCTCTTCTCTCTCAATGGGCTTTCTCTGCCCATGGAGGAGGCATCGCCCTTGTGACCCAGGAGAGTCTGAAATTCTATTTACCCTGAAGAAATCACAAATTATTTATGTGCAGCTCTGGTTTCAGTGAGCTGAGTGAAGTGTCTAAGTGAGACCTAGATTCTCTGTAGGCCTGATCCCAAGAGGTGCTGAGGAGCCTCAGGAGCACTGGATGCCTTGAGTGTGTAGCTCTGCCTCATGATTTGCAGTATTGAACCCTCCAACAAGGAGATGCTGGAAGGGCAAGAACAAAGATGCTAGAGACAGTGCTTGTGGTTTACAAACTGAAATGTGATTAATTTTTTTGCCTTTAATCTTCAGGTCTGGCCCCAGGTCAGCTGTACACATACCCAGCACGTTGCTGGCGCAAAAAGAGGCGTTTGCATCCCCCTGAGGATTCCAGGCTGAAGCTGCTGGAAATTAAACCTGGTAAGTATTTGTTTGCCTGCTTCTCCCGAGCTGCAGAGCAACTGGCATACATGCAAACCTGGCATTTAGACCTTGGACTTTATCTTTGCCTCTTTCCAACTGTTTCTCATTGCATCTGTTGCATCTTACTTGATTTGCTGTAACCATAACCACCAAACCCTCTGCATACAACTCATCCCTTATGAAAATGTGAACTTGTATTGAATGCAATGATAGCTGAATTTACCTTCTGTAGGGTTGAATCCCAGCTTCTATTAACAAATTCACAAGGATGTAAAGAATCAATGTATTACTAATTATTTCCTTAGTGCATTACTAATACAAAGTCTCACTGGCATCTGCTGCCTAATCTTTGTGAAAAAAACCACTGTGTGTGTAGAACAGTAGGTACACTGATAAGATTTTTCTTAGTGGGGCTGGTGACAAGGGGTATGACCGGATTATAAACAACAAATAATAAAAAATAGTGAGCATATGCCACATTTGTGTATTTTTGTCTGCCTGTAGGTGTACCTTTGTCCATTATTCTTTCATTCTTCTTGCTACTCTTCTCCCACAATTAAACTACTTGAAGTGATGAGTCTGAGTGACTGTAAAGCAGATGTGGAGGAGCTGCAGCTGTGTCAGGTAGAGCGTAGTGTTGTGCATTCTTCCCTGCAGTTAGTAATAAAGGCTTGCTGTCTCTGGGGTCAGCTATTATGAGAAAGAGGGAACACATATACTCACAGCTGTATGTGGTTTTTAAGAGGTGAGACACTGTCAGTGTGAAAAGTACAGGAGAAAACCCCCAAATGTAAATTAAGAATATTTTAAAAACCTGTTTGACAGAAGAAGGTGCCTGGGAACTGAGCTGTGCTCAGCAATACTGATGACTTTGCTTCTATGCAGTAGTTGGTGAAGAGAGAGGAAAGGGCAACAGACGCAAGTTCTAAACCCATTAAAATTAGAGGCAAAATTCCTTTTGATTCTGGTAGAAACAGTTTTTGAAAACTCCCTACCTTCAAGATAGGAGACATCAGTGGACAGTTGGACAAGAGGAAGAAATGCCTATAACCATTCAGCTGGGGTTCAAATCAAGGGCAAAATCTCAGCTAGAAAATAGAACTAGACCTCACGGCAGAGCTGCTTGGAAAGAGCTGATGAAATCAGTCACGTACATTGATGAAAATGAGACTGGACTCTAGGAAGAGGATGATGTTGGCTCACAGAAGTGTCTACCTCAGATTTTGTGATGATGCCAGTACTGCTGTGCCTTGGTAATTTTGTAAGGTAAAGCAGTATGGTAGAGTTTGACTCTTTTTCGTTTGTATTACTCTTCTTTGCTGTACTCACTGAATGCCAAATTAGTGCATCCTACATGCCACAGGGCATGAAAGGCAATTACCACAAAGTTATCAGATAAAGAGACCTCAGCATGTCTGTCTCTGTGTTGTTTTCGCTGCTATAAACATCTCCTCTGCATCTCAGGAGTGCTAGTTTTGTTGCATTGCCGGTGGCAACCAAATAAGGCGAGTTATATTGCTCTGCCATTTAAATCTATTTTCCAACCAATTTCTATGTAGTGATTAACTTTCCTTATCAGTTATACCACAAAATAATTTCATTCCATCTGTGCATATCCAGAATAGACTCACTAACCAAAAGTGGGATTTTTTCCTTCTCTGATTCGAAAGTGTAAAACCTATGGAAAACATTGGACCTCCATTTAAAGGTAGCTTTTGAGAATTTGGGAGAAAGAGAGTATAATTTATTTTCAACATGGACAGCAGAAATACTGTAGGTTTTGGAGGGAAATATTGTTGTAAAACCTAATACTGAACCTAGGAAGCTACCTAATGCTGGCTTCCTTAGTCCTCAGTTAAATGTCAGATGGTTGCGTGGGGCAAAGATGTGGAAATTTAAGATCTCTTAAAATGCACAGAGATGACAGCTGAAGGACATGTAAAATACATTTGAAAGAAATCTAATCTAAATGTTTCATAGTTTCACTCCACCTAGGGCTTGGGCATTCTATTCATTCCTTAGAGCTGCTCTCAGCAGCTAGAGAGTGCTCGTGCTTGGTTAATATGGAAATAGCTGATTTTTATAGAGGAGGCTGTGGAATTGTTGATATATTTTTATGTATAATTGTTTTATGGCATGTACAAGTAATGCACTTCTACAACATCAAATTAGGGCTAAACCTTAGTTGTGTTATGTTAAGAGTGTAGAAGTACTTCTTGTAAGACAACCACCGTCACAAACACAGAGGAGGATCTTTGCTCCAAAATTTGCCATTCTAGCAGTCAATGGGATTGGCACCAGGGGTGTGAATACTTGCTTGGACTGCGCCCGGGCTGCTGGAATGGCTTATTATAGCAGTAAGTTGTATTCACAAGTCAAGAGATACACACACCTAGGATTTTTGTTTTGGTTAGTCGTTGCTAGTCATTGGCTGGTCAGTAAGCAGAATCAAACTATTTTCTTGCCAGCAGTTCGAGGGTACAATAAATTATTTAGTAATAGTATAGTATTTATAGTTATAACCTACTTTTGCAGGTCTACGTAGTGCATGACACAACTTGGTGAGTGAGGGTTTCACAGTTGGTAATACCAAAACCAAATGAAGGAAATAATCATGCTCCAAAGGTCTGCTGTTTTTTTGTAAAATGCAAGGCGCGCTATAATGTTTTTCCTGGGGTCAGTTGATGCCTACTTCTTTTGCTGTCCTTATCTGTTGCTTTTATTTGGTTTAAAATGAAGGTGTTTGGTTTTAAGAATAGTTACAGCCGAAGTTGTAAAGGTGTGAACACTGGCATAGGAGTTGCATCAGCAACTTCAGATGCCTGTTTTCCTCTGCCACCATATTCAGAGTTACATGCATGCATTGCCCTAGTAGAGTGATTTGTTCAAGGGTCTAGCAATGTTCATATTTGTGCTATTTCTAAGCATCCTCCATCCCATCCAGTAGCCTATCCAGTAGATTTTCAGGAGAAGTATTGCCAATAGTTACTTATGATAGTGCCTTTACTGACAATACAGTCAATATTATGACCAGATCTTCAGGAATTTCACTAAGTATTCCTGACATTTACTTTCATATGGCCTGGTCTTCATCTTTCATCTGTAAGTTATATTCTTATCATCAAAGCCAAGCATTATGGCTCAAGTGCAGCCTAGAGTTCATTTTTGTAATGGGTATGAGCTGTTACACGAGTCATTACAGTGTAGCAGTCAAGACTCCTATGAACACTGGCACAGATTTGAAACAAATCCTGGGCCATGGGCAATATATTGAGATGTTGCTGATACTGTGATGTCATAGGTTCATAGAATACCAGATTGAAAGGGACCTCAGGGATCATCAAGGTCCAACCTTCCTTGTCGAGAGCACAGTCTAGACAAGATGTCTCAGCACCCTGTCCAGCCAAAGCTTTGAAGTGTCCAAAGTTAGGGAATCTACCATTTCCCTGGGAAGATAACTCCAATGGCTGATTGTTCTCAATGTGAAAAATTTTCTTCGTGTCCAGCTGGAATTTCCCCAGGAGTAACTTGTACCCATTAGCCCTCATTTTATTCATGTGACTCTGTAAAAAGGGACTCATATCTTTGTAGCCACTCTTTAAATACTGGAACACAGTGATAAAGTCTCCCCTAAGCCTTCTCTTCTCAAGTCTGAACAAACCCAGTTCTCTCAGACAGCCATATGGCAGGTTTCCCAGGCCTTTGATCATCTTTGTAGCCCTTCCCTTGACCCCTCCAGACTGTCCACCTCTCTTTGGTATAGCAGGGATCAAAACTGAGCACTATATTCCAGGTATGGCCTGGCAAGCACTGAATATGACAATGACTTCTTTGTCTCTGCTGGCGATGCCCTTGCTGATGCAACCCAGCATCCTGTTGGCTTTATTTGTTTTTGTCACAGCAGCACACTGTTCATTCATATTGAGCTTATGGTCCACCAGGACACCAACGTCCCTTTTCACAGAGCTGCTCCCCAGCCAGGCAGATCACATCCTGTCTTGCACTCCTGGATTATGTTTTCCCAGATACGTTTCCTAGGTACAGAGTTTTAAACTTATTAGGTTTATTAGGTGTTGATACTCTCATAATATTTGTGAAACTAGACTTCTATTCAACCAAGTATGGGAAACCTGGTTCTCTGCAGAATCGAGCAGTGGTATTTGCATGGCACTTCAGCACAGAGCAGTGGAGGGCTGCAAGCAGCTCATGCTTCCAAGTTCACTCAACTGGCTGCTCTCCTGCCCAGTAAAAGAGTAAGAACGGAGCTGAACTCCTGATTGTGAGAAGTCTGGGAATGGTGAGGGAGAGGGTTGAGCTAGGTAGCCTTTCTTCCAGTGGAGTGGGAGAAAAAGGAGAATTTTAAACTCTACCACCACTGTGAACTGCAGGTGCTGTGATGGCAAGCAGTAGGGTTCTGGCCCTTGGTAAAATCAGAGCAGTTGGAAAGAGGAGGGTTAGAAATGGGAGGGAGATCCTGGATTAGACCCAAGGTCCCTTGAAATCATAATTGATCCTTGTCCTACATACTTAGTGGTTTTGTGGTGCTGGGTAGTATCACGATTCTGTGTTGGGTCAGCTATGAAAATTGTGGAAGTGGTATTGCCTACAGCAAACCCTGCTGACAGGCAGGTATTACCCAAGCTTTGCACCTATGCAGATGAGAACAGATACGGGGAGTGTAGCCAAAAACTCTGGTGGAGTTTAAATTGGTAGTGTCCTACTTCAGTCTTACAAGATGGCTAAATATAGGTGCGTACACACATACCTGCAGAGCTTTAAATTCACATGGTGTGTAAGTCTAAAGAATATGACTGTAAAGCTTGTGTGTCAATTTACTGATGTCCTTTGGTTTTGGACTGAAAGCCCACAGTGAGGTTTCAGAGGGGGCAGCCTTCCCACCCACTTGGAGGGTGTGGAGTAGAGTTTGTTTATGCTACTACTGTGCTGAGAATGAGCTGGGGTCCTGTGCTAGTGTCTGTCCTATTACTTATGTCTGGGCAGTCCAGTGTCCAGCTGAGCTACAGAAATGGTTTTATTTATCAGTTGCTGAATTGTAAAAACAAAAATATTTTTCTTTTGCTATTATGAACCATGGTAAAGTTGTTTGAAGCAAGTACTGAAAACAGATTTTTAGTTCCACTTGAACAATGCCTGATTTGTTTTTAATCTGGCATATGGGATATTCTTAGGTGAGTGTGCTTGTGGATGAGCGAACAAAATCCTTACAGATAAGCTATTATCTCTTTAAAGCATCTCAATTTACCTTGTAGAGACTGTGGCTGATTGTAAAAGCTGCTGTGTGTTTCCTGGGAAGTGAGGAGTGCTCCCAACTCTTGGGGGAGAGGCTCAGCATGTCTGTGGAGGTCTGTGGTCTTTAAGATGGGGCACTTCACCAAGATAAAGTTAAGATGACATTAAAAACCGAAGAACAGAATTTGCAGTAGTATCACTTGTATGATAGCATCTAGAGACTCAAGGAGCATGTTAGATCATCATCCCAGGGGTTGTTGTGAAGTCTTCTTAGCCATGTACTTACAGTCCAGATACACAAAATATAGTGAAGAAAGTATTTTGTTTCCAAAATGGAGAAATGAGTGACAAAGAGAATAAGCTACTTCTATGACGGTTTAACCAAAGGTTTGTGGTACAACTGGAAGTCAAACCCAAGAACACAGAAAGAATACAGTTCTACTGAGTTCCATATTATTTTTTCTGTTCCTGGTTGCTATGCCCAGTTTCACTCAGATATTAGAGCTAAAAAAAAAAAAATTCGAAACACTTAATTTCATGAGAATTTCCTTTTGTATTTTTTTGTCCCATAGGCCAATTAATATTGACTAGTTTCACTTTTGATTTCAGCAGTTTCTACACAATCCCATGTTGGTTCTTGATCTGTACTACAAGACAGCAGTGTTGTTTTGCTATGAACACTATAAAGAGAGGCACAACTCTTCTTAAAAAACCCGTTTTCCTACTATTTGAAAGTTTTCCTATTATTATCTCTGTAATTAAAGGTCATGTTATGTTATAGAACCTGCCTGTGGCTCCTTTTTAAGGTCCATTAAGACCATCTTAGGATCATAACCGGCAGAATAATTCCGGTGCCTAATAAGAGTATGTCTGTAATACGCAGATGAATTGGATACAATATTCCTGAAGGAGGCTATAATATAAACCTATCAGCTGTTCGGACTTCTGACAGATTTCTGCAGATATGAGTTTACCAAAGATACTTTTTGTGTAGAGCTTATTTTAGGTTTTTTAATTGCCCATGGCTTTTAGCAACATTTGCCGTGATGAACCCTGCATTTGAGGTGGAGCTAACTTGATGGGAGCAGGTTTGTTTCTCTGATGATTTGGTCTGGATTTCTCATGGAAGATGAATTTTAATAGCCTGTTAGCAAACTTCTGTGAGCTCTGCTCCTGGCGCTCCAAAATTCTGAAATTAAAATGTCATTTAAAATCTGCTTTTTATTCAAGTCCTTCTGCATTGTGAAGCACTCTGTGTTAAAAAGCAAACAAAACCCGCAACTCTCCTCGTCTTTCGTAATACGTTCTTTTAAATGTGCCTGGGTTTAGGACGTTTAATCCCCGCGTTTGGCGGTGCCGGTGCGGTCGCGGCGGGGCCGGGAGCGGCTGCAGCGGCGCGGCGGAGCCGGCAGAGGGCGCGGCGGGCAGCGGGAGCTCCGCGCCGGGGCCGCTCCGGGGCCGCTCCCCGCGGGGTTCCCCGCGGCGGGAACAGCCTGCGCTCAAAGCGACGTTTGTGGGGAGCGGCGCCTGGGCTGGGTTGAGCCCAGAGTAGATCTCATTCTCACCCGTCCTCATCCATCTTTATTTTCGTCACCGCATGTAGAAGAAAACAAAAAATACCCCCTAACTTTTTGCGACAGGGAGGGTGGATGGTTTTCAGTTCCCGTTTGATTTGTTAGAAAGCACATCTGCACCCTGGCCGTGCTGAGTCCCGAGCTTGGTCTATCATGTACCTATGCATGTCACATTTCCACAGCACTTTGGAACAAAACAAAGCTTTACGTTGTGAATTAAAATCTGGGAGCAGGGATGCCAGAAGGCGTTCGGGTTTTCTCCTTGCTGTTTTTTTTTAATACCAGTATAAATACTGAATTCTGCTGGACCTTTTCTTTTGGGCTTCTGGCCTAAATTTAAGTATGTGTTTATTCATCAGCTAAGCCTGCAGCTTACAGATGAGTCCATCAATGCTACTGAATCGAAACAGTAGGCTCCAATTCTCCACTAATCTTGTCTTCACAGCAGGACCACAGGCAAGAGCTGCTGCTTTAAGGCACTTTCACATCCAGCTATGACTTGGGTTAGCAAAAGTGACTTTCTGTCCCCAAGAGAAAACTCATCAGTGTGGGACCTCCTTTTGAATCAGCTTCTTTCTGTTATTTAACCACTTTATTCCATCCCATCCACCACCTTTAAATTCTACCTACAACAGGAACTTTTGCCAGTCCAGATCTCTGGCCAGATAAATTTTGCTTTTCTTTTCTTACATGGCACTAAGAATACGAGAGAACCTCTCCCTTTCTGCATGTATTCACTGACACAGAATCATGACAAGAAGTCCTGCAGTGAAATATGCATTTGTCCCATTGCTGGTCTGCAGTAGAGGTGCCCATCTCTGCACTTCAAGTGGTACCACACCATCACATCCTTCCATCACCTGTGCCCCACACAGAACTACGCAGTACTGGGGACAATGGAATATGTATTTTTCTCTCAGCTTCTCAGTATGGGAAATGGAGGTGCTAAAGCATCAAGCTCATTTGTCTGACACAGAGGAGTGCCTAACAGATATCTAATAAATACCTTTAGAGAGACTGGGAGGGGTATGGGAGACCTCTAAATAAAAATAAATGACTGAATAACTCATGCCATTTGCCAGACTTTCAAAATGCCAGCATTAAATGTTTTGGCCATCAGCAGAAAGCCTTGCAAAACTGGTATGGAAGTGTACCAGCTCTGGTGCACAGCCTGGGCTTATGTGTACCAGGATGATGATGAAAAAATAAGTAATTTGTTACACACCCATATATACAAATAAAGAGACTCACCACTGGTGAATTGTTGAGCCAGTTTTTTCAAGGCTGGCTGTGAACTAAAATTGCTGGAAAAAAATCTTGAGTTTTGCACAGTGTAATTCTTCTTTCTTTGTTTTTCTGGCCACTGGTGAGCTGGCCTTCTGTATGTCATGGCTGCCAGGGCTGCGGTAACCTCTCCTTCAAATCATGCACTGCTCTTGCTGGGTGTCGTTACATGTGATAACCTGCAAATTCTTAGACTAATTCAGCTCAGTGACTATGAGTAAATGTGTATTTTCCCCCAAATGAAATGTCATGGTTTTGCAGTTGTGGAAATAAAACACTCATTTCTAGAAAAGCAAATAATATTCTAGAAATAGTCCAGTCAAGAAAACAAAAATATTGTTTCTGCTGCTTAACTCCACAGTCATGCTGGTAGAATTTATAGGATTAACTCCATGTAAATAGTTAGTCTTTCATTTATAAGATCTGGAACAGGTCACTACATGTATTTTATATTCACAGTTTTACCAGAACTCTGTTGTTCAGCTAAGATGTCTTGTATGAATCACCTAGGATTATTTCTTGTTCTTGTGTGGCTGAGCCAGTTTGCATAATTAGGAGAGATGCATGAAGAAGCTACTGGGCTTTGGAACCTCTCTGGGTTTTGATCAAAAGCCCACTGAGGCCAAACCCCTCTGGCTCTAGTCATCAGGCTAAGGCAGCAGTAGCAGCTGAACAAGATAAGGCAATTTTGTGAGCTGTTAAGTCTATTTTTCTGAGTTCTCTTCACTGGGTCTTGTCACTGGGTCACTGGGAATGGAAACATAGGCTGCATGTGCAGCATCCCTGGACACAAGGCTCTTGTAATTTCAGAAGCACTGCAGCAACTTAAAGGTAGTTTTTCCACTGGTATCTTACAGCTGTATTTAGTATATTTGTGAAAATAGAGGTATGATGACTTTGGAGCCAGGCTGTTCTGAAAAATATTTTGGTCGCTACAGTAGGCCATTAAATTGAAGGAATGAACTGTGCTGTTGGTCTCCTTGGAGCCTCTACAGTGTGACTGTAGAGGGAGGGATCAGGCAGCTGAGATGGCATTGGCTTGAAAGACCAGGGCTACTTGAGACAGAGCTTACTTGTGGTGCTGCCACCCTCTCTGAGCTATCCAGCCCATTGTTTTGCTCTTTTGCTTCTCTTGCCTACTATGTTTGACCTACATCTGGCTGCTAGGACACGTCTTTGGGAAGAGGTTATTCAGCATGTGCCTCTCAAGCTGCCAAGGCCTGACTGAGAATGCCATGTCTCTAGGAGACACATTATTCCTCCTGGAGAGGTAGAACGCTGTGGGATTTATCCCCTTACTATGAAGTTAACATTGATGTTTTTAAGTACCCATCAGGATTATTTATTTATGAAATAAACAGATTTAACCTTAAAATGAAGGGAGTGAAGGTAAGCTCAAGGCTTACCAGAAGAAAGGGCTATGGGAAATACTGGGGAAGCACCAGGGGATGGTGCTTGGGGGAATGCTGGAACCTGTCAGATCCATTTCCCTCAAGGCACAAATCACCAGCTCTCCAGTACGGGGAGGGGCGGACAGGAAACCATCTGCCCTGTAGGAGTCTTACAGCTGGAATGGAACCTGAACAGCTTTGCTGGCAAACCTACTGCCCCTTCTCTAAGTATAGCGAGTAAAAATGCCTGAAGAGGATAAGCCGCATCGCCAATAGGGTTTTTGCGGTGCACAGGTACAGCTCAGATGCAAGTACTGGACAAGATCCTAGGAAATGGGTATTTTAAATCTAATTCATTGCATCTGTTTTGTGTGTCCATATGAGTAATTCTGGGAATTCTCTGGTAATCACATGAAAAAGGGTTTATAGGATCAAGTCCCCAGGGCTTAGTCTCATAAGATGCCAAGCTGTCTAACTCCAGGGAAGGAAAGCACCTGAGCTTGGGCTTTAAGAACGTGAGTGATCTTTTAGTTATTAATGGTACTTGTCACATGCTTAAAGTTAAATTGACCTGTAAAGTACTGGATTGGACCAGACTTGCAGGTTTGGTACTCAGCATCCTGCACAGAGCCCAGTGAAGTCACTGCCCTACTAGATCAATGGTATGGTAGAACCTATGCACTGCTTTATAGAAGAAAATGTTAACAGAAACCAGCAAAGATATTATGGAATATAATTACATTAAAATATGCTTTAAAAAAACCTATTTATTAAATTTTATTGTTCTCCTGACACATAGCAAATTAAATTGTTTTGTAGTATGAAATATTGTAATATTTATAGCAGGTGTTATTTTCCTAGTGCATAATATAACAGAATGAGCAATAAATGTTAATATAACGTTCAGTTTCAACTCTGAAAAGCCAAGCTTTATAGAATTGCTGAGAGTAGAATGGAGAGAGTAGGATGACTTCCTCTCCCACATCCCTGTACCTCCCACCAACCCTCCCTGGTGGAAGTTTTCATTCTGTCATTCCCATTCTCTGCAGCAAACATTTTACAGCCTCATAATCATCTTGTGCCTGAGAGATATTAAGTATGTTTTTACTAGATTATGATTAATTTCAATATTCCCTGCATGTTGCATTGACTAATAGTTTATTACAGGTGTTTTATTCTTCAGGATTCTGACACCATTGGTGTTTGCCATAGCATCCCTTCCCAGTAATGAACTCTCTGGGGGAAGGAGGTTTGATGCAATACATCGGAATAGGTGGATATGGCTTTTATGTGCAATGTCTTCTAGACCAGAGGTCTCACTCAGGATGCACTTGGAGCGCGGTTCCCCTTAAACAAACCGGTTAATTTAGGGCTGGGACCTTAGCTGTTGTAGGTAGGTAATTCTGAAAAAGACAGCAGCAAGCAGCGATTTCCATCAGCTAAAGCCATGGTTCTTGATGTAGAAGAAAGGATGGAAACTTTGCCCCTCTTGATGGAAATTATGCCCTTCCAAATGCAAGTGATTGCCCTTGGCAAGTACGGGGTTTATGTCTTAGGAAAATATATGGTCATGATTAATATCCTATGCATGTCCCAAAGAGCTGTAGTGAAAATCCTTTTGTTGTTGGCCTAAAATAAACAGCATTGCATGATGGGAATAAAAGACAAATTTTCAAAGCTGGCTCAGATAGAGTGCTAAAACTACATATAAACACTGGAAGCAAGTGACTAATTTCTTTGTGTTTTTGAGGGATGGTGAATGCTTTTATCTTCTCATGATTTCCTTGGTGCAATGTCTGTAAATGACACAGTTACAGATATGTGCTACTCTGACAAAGTGAGGTTCGTGGTTACAGGGATTTCTGGGGTGATGCTAATTTGTAAGTGATGCTATGGATACATCTGCCGTGTAATGCTCATTGCCTAAGTGAGGTAGCAGCACGGCAGGAGAACTGGAAACATAGAGGCTGTATCTGTGAGCAGGGCTATAGACCAGGACAGTATCAGCAACAAAGACACTATTAACTAAATAGAAAGGACTCAGGATTAAGTGCTTTGTGCCTCTGAAGCTGCTATACCAGGGCTGGCACTATAAATATACTTACAGTATATTCTTCCAGGGAGCTTTCTGTTAATATCTGAGTGGACAAAATAAAAAAATTAACCTCTTTCTGCTAAAGATGATGCCCCAAGTACATCTGAACTCTCAGCAAGTGCTACAGATGGAACAAGAGTGCATCCAACTTTTTTGTTTTGCCTTTCAATCCTGAATCTTAATTAGTTCCCTACTGCTTTAGTACATGCACAACATTTTAATAGTCATAAGGACTTACTCCAATCCACACTGCCATTTCCACAATTCCCTCCTTTATACCAGCAGCAATTC